>ML789271.1:173154-198848 GCA_009831015.1 Picea engelmannii
TAAAACAAAACATTAAATATAAATTAAATACAAATTAAAAAACAAAACAATAATATAATACATTAATTAAAAAACAAAAATTAAATAAAACACAAAACATTAAAATAAAACTTAAATAATAAAAATAAAAACTAAAACTAAATTAAAAACACGTAATAGATTTTAAAAAATAAATAAAAAAATAAAAATAAATAAAATCTAAAAAAAATTAATCCAAAGTCTACTCACTTACCTTTTTTCCTTATAACTCGGACCCTCCCTTACGTCACTCCACCACCAGGGGGGTCCGAGTAGGTGGTTTACTCGAGGATGGGTGTCACCATATGGTGAACTCGGACCCCCCCTCCCAATACCATTTACCACCTCAGGGGGGTCCGAAAACCACCTCCCGCCCTGCAAAACCGCTCCCCCAAATTCATAAAACCGTTTGTTTTTTGCCAGTCATACACTTCGTCTTTTGAGAGCGATTCCAAGCAAATGGGAACAAATTTTCAAAATCCGAGAGAGGTTTTTGTTCAGCACGGGCTGAAGAACAAAAACCTCTCCCATAATTTACACAGGTGTCAACAATTGGGAGAATCAAAGCCATCTTTGAGCCTTATTTTTCAAGCTTCCATTTTTTCTTGTTTCAGTCATGATTTTGTGGGATCTGTTTGGGTGAGCTGGAGATGAATTTGGAAAAACTGAAAGAGTTTTTTGTTCAACACATGCTCATATACAAAAACCTCCCCCCATTTTTACACATACATCTCATATTGGGAGAAATGGAGACTCCACAAGACCATATTTTTCAAAAATTTAAGAGGTAGAAAAGTCAAAGGATAGAGGAGAAAAAGGGTGAAATCAAAGGCACAGATCACCCACAGATCCCATCAAAACAACGTCGGATCTCTGAATGAATCTCAATGATCTCTATATCTTTGTAATCCAAAATCGAATTGGTTTAGATTTGCTTAAATTCAATCCTGCTCATTAATGACAGGCTCATTGTAAATAATTTATAAATACTTCAGAATTCGAAGTATTGGGGGTTGAGGAGTTGGACCCCGTTGAATGGAAAAAATCCTGTTAGGCCCTCCTGGATAAGAATAGTTTTGAGGAAGGTCGATTATCAAGGATTAAAGTTGCCAGAGTGACCAAAATCCTACATCTCTTGTTTGTAGACGATGTCCTTATTTTATCAAAAGCCAACATGGTCGAATGGCAAGTGATCGACAGTCTGATCAGTTTTTTCTGCAAAGCGACGAGGCTTTTGGTGAATCTAACCAAATCGACTGTCCATTTCGAAGGACTATAAGACCTTGATCTGATATTCTTCAAAACCTTGATGCCTTACACTTTTACCGATCTTTCACTAGGTTTCTGTTACTCGGTTTACTTCTTGAAGACTGGCACACAGTGCGCAACAGATTGGGACTGGTTGGTTAATAGAGTCACAAACATGATAAATTTATGGTGCAATAGATGGCTTTCACTGGGGGGAAGATACATTTTGGTTAAAACTATTATGGAAGGACAATCCGTATATTGGATGTCTCTGGAAGCTTTACCTTGGATGGTTTTAAATAGAATTAGGAAATTGATGTTTCAATTTCTTTGGTCTGGTCATTCTGATACTCAACACCTTCACCTCTGTAGACGGGAGGTTCTATCTAGGTCGAAAAATCT
Organism: Picea engelmannii; assembly: GCA_009831015.1. Taxonomy (NCBI): domain Eukaryota; kingdom Viridiplantae; phylum Streptophyta; class Pinopsida; order Pinales; family Pinaceae; genus Picea; species Picea engelmannii. The sequence continues at coordinate 174,823 of ML789271.1, forward strand.
CCGGGGTTGGGCCTTCTGTAACCTCAGTATCTTCAATCTGGCACTAAATGCTTCAACACTTTGGAGGGTTTTAAATCAAAAAAGTCTCTGGTAGAAGGTTGTCAGAAGTAAATATTTACAAAATACTACTCTCATAAATTGGCTTAGGCAGCCTTCTCACCATTACTCTTCTGCTTCGAAAATCTGGACCAGCCTCATTCGAGCGCTCCCAGTCATTGTCCACTGGCTCTGTTGGTGTTCTGGAGCTGGTTCACTTGTTGTTGTTGGTCGCGATAAGATATTGGGCCTGGGCGAAAGATCGATCCTCTCTGATGAGCTCTTAACATAATTAAACGCGAAGAACAACACCACGTTGTCACAAGCTTCCATAGCAACCGATCCAGTCACATTAGTAATGGTTTGGAGGAATAACAATGAGTTGGGGCTTATGGACACACTCGCCAGCGATTGGAGCAACTACACTTAAGAACTCAGTCAAGCCGGAATTACACTCCAGGAAGGCACGATAGACCAACTACTATGGATCGGTGGAGACTCGTCTGGAATTCTCACAGTCAAAAACTGCTACAAAGTTATTCTGTCAACTCATCTTTTACCATTGAGGAGCGGGTGGAAGGCTAGTTTCTAGACATGGATAATTCAATTAATTTTTTTTCTATTTTTCTAGCTGGCCATCGAGTTTAAAATACTAACATGGGACACATTACAAAGAAAGGGGTGGGTGGGACCGGGAATGTGCCCACTTTGCAAAGCAACCACTGAAGATAATGCCCATTTATTCATAAACTGTCCATTCACGCAGGCAACCTGGGCAAAGGTCCAATCCACACTAAAACTGAACGCTTCATGGAGCAGACATACACTAAATGAGTGTATGGAGACTTGGAAGAGCAACAAAACCGCATAAAAAAAACTCCCTGTCTTGATGAGCTGGTTCCTGTGGCTGGAACAGAACAAAGCCCTGTTCAAAGGGAAGTCGCCAACAGTCAATTTTGTTGTTCATCAGACACTAAGTCTGCTCACTAAACTTCCAACAGTTTTAAACTTGCAAGCTATAAGGTTGTCCCCAATTTTTCGATTAAACAGATACACCATGGCCTTCTTTGATGGGGCTTCCTCAGCCGATGGTTCAATCTGTGGGGCAGGGGGGTCACTGAAACGAACAATTGGACCGGACATCCGATGGTTTTTTAATTGTGACTCAGGTTCTAATACAAAATTCGAATTAGTCGGAGCATGGGCTACATTTTCCATGGCAAAATTATTGGATATTCACCATATTTAGATTTTTGGGGATTCCAAAGTAGTCATTGAATGGCTGGAACAAAAATGCAATCTCCAGATGGTCAATATAGAAGGTTGGAAGCGTCGTACTCGGGATCTTGCAACATCTTTTCAAAGAATCAGCTATCAACATATCTACAGGGAATCAAACGAGGAGGCAGAAAAATTATCCAAACGAGCTCTCTCGGCGCCAAAGGGAAGATTAAACTACTTCAACTGGGATGGAGAAATTGAGAGCTCTCATCAGTTCTTAAAATTTTTCTAACCGACCTTCTCTCTCACTCTGTGGACAAGACTGCAATATTTCGGTTTAGATATGATTCGTAATTTTAGAGTTTTGTTTTTTCACTTTTATGGTTCATTAAACCATCCTTTCTATTGTTGTATTTTCCCTTTCTTATGGATGTTGAATTAGAGAAATTTCAAGAGTATTGTATAGCCATTATTCTAGAAAGAAGACTTTCTTGGATCGTTGGCCAGTCGTTGTAAACAAAAAATTATTCAATATAATTTCGTGTGAATTTTCTTTTGATAAAAAAAAAAACTTGCTACACCATTTGCAAAACTTTAACAAGTATCATGTCTTTAAAAAAACAATTGAATTTATCCATTTTTACTTTATTTCAACGTAAAGTTTAATGAATCATCAATCATTACTTTTGGGGCTTGCACCCGGTAACTAGGACTTCTCGGGTGGTCACCCATCCCAAGACTCTTGTGGCTCAAGCATGCTTAACTGTGGAGTTTTCCCCACAAACAAGACTACTTAGCTTGCTACCCCATTTGCAAAACCTTAGCAAGTATTGTACCTTATGAACTATTTAGTTAGAGCTCCCTTCACTCTTTTTATTTAAGCATCAAGGGGTTTTCACGGTGGAACATGTTAGATATCATTTTTGGGATTGACTGCATAGAGTAAGTCATTGATCTATGACCCATGTCCATGAGCATTAGTCGGAATTGACCAATAATTCTCATGATTTGAATATTCTACTTAACACTCGTTGCATCGAGTGATGCTCACGGGGGTGAAGAAGTGGGATTGAAACCAACAAAAATGAATAAATAGCATCAATCATCACTTCAGGGGCTTTCACTCGGTAACCGTGACTTCCTGGGCAGTCACCTATCCCAAGACTCCTCTAGTCACCTATCCCAAGACTTCTCTAGCTCAAGCACGCTTAAATGTGGAGTTTTCCCTACAATCAAGCCCACTTAGCTTGCTACACCATTTGCAAAACCTTAACAAGTATTGTGTCTTTAAAAAAATAATTGAGTTATCCATTTTTAATTTATTTCAACGTAAAGTTCAATAAAGGAAAATCATTTTGAAATTATTCTCATCAATTATAATAAAATTTGACTTATCAAATGTAAAAAAAAAAAGAAGAATTTAAAAATATATTAGATATCATTTTAATCTATGAAGATATACATATCCTACCCTCTTTATATTTGAACCTGTAATCTACAAGAAAAAACCACATGTTCTTAATCATTAGCCCACTCAAATTGTATAATTTCATATAATTGATGAAAATTTTAATCCCAAACAAATTAATTTTCTCCACTTTTTAATTTACTTCATTTTTTTCACCAAAATCTTTGTAAATAAAGTCTCAAGTATCATTACCAACCTTTGTAATTTCAAAATAATTTTTTTATTATTAAACTTTACGGGATTGAAATAGCCATTTTCCCCTGGAAACACGTTGTTATGAATTCCAATTATTATCCATTTATCTTCACCGTAATCATTGCAAATAAATACATGACACATTTTGAAAAAACACCCCTTGACATCTACCTTTTAAAATAATTATTGATAACAATTTGTATTTGATTCTTTTCTAAATTAACCTCATGGCTGTTTAAGCTTTAATATAATTCTCTTTCATTTAAAACATACTCGCGTTCATTCAAACTTTAATCTAATTCTCTTCCATTTAAACAATACTCACGTTCATTCAAACTTTAATCTAGTTCTCTTCCATTTAAATAATATATCCATTGGATTGGGGTGTTAGCTAGCGGCTTGAATGCCTCCACCATGTGGAGGGTGGAGGCTTGAGACATAATCCCTCAATTCACATTTCTTCTATTGGTGAGTTCAAGATGGTACAATAGTTTTCATTTCATGAAGTGAAGCCTCAAGTAATGGCTCTGTACTTTGGTGTGGTGTGGGATGGATCACATCTTCTGATGAAGCATGTTGGCATTGATTTAGCTTGAAGGGGGCTTACACTTAGTGGGTAGTCTCAGTTTATTGTAGTTTATGTCGTTCTAGGTTTCAACTCCCTAAATGTGGAGTTGGCCTTGATGAGTTCACTTTGATCAAAATTCTTTTGGTTATTTGTTTGATTGGGCTTTTTCGTTTTCATCTTTTGGTATTCTGTTATGTTGAGGTGCTCGTAAAATTCCTCCTAAGCAAGCCTCACTATTTGAAATTATTCTCCCTCACACTAATCTTGTATGAGGAGTTCACTCTTTTGGTTTATTTTCCTAGCATCGTGTCTTGGGCGCCAACCTATATTCCTTTGGTATCTGCGGTTTTATGATTGGTTTTAGGCCCACCTTGGTCTCCCTGGAACATTTTTTGGGTCCTAGTGTGGGTGGTTGATGTCCATTTTTTGGGGTTCTTCTTCTAGTTAGTTGTAACTATAAGTCTATTCCATCTCTCAGTTAGATTCAACGCTATTGGAATTTCTCCCCCTGTCATGATTCTGAATCTCAATTGTGGTTGGTCTTTGCCTTGTCTCCTCATCCAGTTAGTGTTCCCCAGGGGTGGCTTAAGCTTGTGACCTGCTTCAGTCTCTCTTGTTTTTCCACCATGAAATCAATACTCTCACCCCTGGCGCTGCTAGTTGTCGTAGAAGCTCCCACAAGCACTCCCCTGCTGCCCCCAAGCTTCGACTTATGGGTAAATTTCCCCACCAAACCACTTGTGCTCAGAAGGATGTAATTTGAGAATTTATTGCATTTAGACTTCGATTTTTTGAGGAAATCAAGTGAGAAATTAAGGATATGGGGAAAATGCTTAAGTGGAAATGACAATAGATTTCCAAAGAGAAAATGGAAGCTGAATTCATGGAGTGGATCTATGACCCCAGATTCTCTCGAGCTAGGGACACTAAAATTACCAATTTGACATAACTCTACTGGCTCAATAAGTTCTGCATTCCTTAGATCGTTGAGGAGCATGGTGATCCTCATTCTACCATTTGGGATAAGCTTCATTGTCTATAACAAAAGTTTGACATTTCGTGTAAGAAGGTCTTCAACTTGGATTTTTCTAATTCTTCTCCATTATACTCTCTTAGGTCTCCCATGCAACATGTTAAATAATACCATGTTATTCATTATGTTCCGCTGATAAATCTGGATCAGTGGTATCACAACGGTCTGCTCTTCATTTATTTTTCTTCGTGCATGTCTCCAACAAGATCTGGGTACAAGAAGTTGGAACTCGAACCAGTCGAGCTTTTGCAAGATCGGTCGCGCTGAGCTCGACAACAACTCATGGGGGACAATAAGAAAGATGATGGAGCAGGAGATCCTTTTAAACTGTTGCTCGAGGAAGCCCTTGCACGACAAAGAAACAAAATGATGGAAAACTTTGCACAGATCCTTCGGCGGCTGCCCACATGAGACGCATCTTCATCAAGCAGCCATGCAACCCCCTTCAAGGTACAAGTAAATTTTGATATTCCATTATTTGAAGGACTGATAGATACAAATGTTGTAGATAAATGGTTGAGTCAAATCCAAGGGTATTTTTCAGTCCATAATTTTTCTGATAAGGAAAAGATTACTTTTGCACTCCTCAAGGCCGTCCCCCATGTTAAGGACTAGTGGGATACTTACTCTGAGCAAAGGGCCATAGAGGAATCTGCTATATTTTCGGTCGCCCACACATGGGATTCCTTCAGGGATGCCATTAAAGAAAAATACTACCATGTTGGAAGTTACGAGGACCAATACACAAGATGGACCACGCTGCATCAGGAAAGGGACCAGACAATACCAGATTTCACCAATATTCTCCATACCCTGCGCAAAGACTTTGAATGACATTTGGTGCTCAAATACCACGACTGTGTGCATAGACACATTCAAACATAAATGGAGTTTTTGGATATCGCATCATTAGGTGCGGCTTATAGATATGTTGTCAAGATCGAGCATAAATTTAAGTAGAAGAGGCGAGAGTTTGGATCTGCAAACTCCTCACAGCCGAAGCAGGGAAAAGGTGGCCCCAACCCACAAAACAAGGGATAGAGAAAAGATGGTCACTCTCAGGACAACCATTCCAAGCTGCAACCCAAGAAGGGTAATGAGAAGTCGAAGAAGCACACGAGAAAGTGGTGTGAATACCATAAAATCCCTTGGCACAACACCAAAGAATGTCGCTCCAAGAATTCATTGGTGGTCGAGCTAAAAGCTTTCGAGTTAGAGGCAGATTCTGACTCCGAATCAAATCCAGAAGGAAGGAAGTGGATTATCAATGTCGAACCTAGCTGATCTAGGATATTTTCATCGAAGTGACTTATAAGGAATTGTATTAAATGAGCATAAATTAAAGTGCACCACTAAAGAAGGAAAAACTCAATAATGAAGAGACATAGACATCAAATATGAACACAAATCTTGATAACGGAGTACGTCCCTGGTGGACTACATCTCCGAGTCCTGCTCTCAAATGGGTAGGCCTTTTTATAAACTCAACAAAGGAATTTGGAAAAATACATAAGTATACCTCATTCTGGAATTAAGCTACATAAGCTTTGCTCAGATCAGAAAATAGACAACACCATTGAATTTGTGGTGTCGAATTACCAAAAAATGATTGTCTCCACTCCTCAATCCAACTCTGGCACTACTAGGCCTAAGAGAAATTTTATTTTGGTTTTCGTGCCCTGCAATCTACAATTAATTCCCAAAAAATTCCTCGTAAACCGTGCCCAGTCGTATCGTCACACGCCTCCTCCCCGTGCATTGGCGGATTCAAAATTTAAATAAAAATTACGGGCGTTGTAATCAATGGAGTTGTTTGGTCTATTGGTTGGCGGAGCTATAGTTAAGGCGCGTATAATTGGGGAGGTCCCGGGGTCGAGCCTGCGAGCCTCCTCTTTTGGGTGTTGGTTATAACTTATATGCAATATATGGATTGTGGTTCCGCCAATTTTAGAGGTAGTTTGGATATGATCATTGGCTGCTAGATCTGGCGGGGCTCCACCAGATATGGCGGACCCGTATTCCTTTTTTATTTTTGAATTTCGGATCTCAGGCCCTCATTGGGCATTTGCCCACTACCACGTGGTTGCCCATGACTGGGCCACATGGCAGCCAACCATTGGGCCATGCCAACCACTTGTACAGTCACCTACCACGTCAGCGTATGACCTGCCATATCAACCTGCCACCTCGGCCTTCCACGTCACCGTACGGTCTACCACGTGGATGTACATATTGCCACATGGTGCTTTTTCATTGGTCCACGGATTTACATGAAAAAGAAAAAAACGAGTGATACGTGGCAACCTCTGGTGTTTCCACGTCACCATGTTGATGTCATGTTGAAGTCAGCATGACACGTGTCACCTCCTGCATGTGCCAAATACATTGTACGGATGCTGATGTCATCTGTACTGATGTTGATGTTAGTAGTACATATGTTGACTCATCCCTGCTGACTGGTCTAGGTTGACCAAACTTTGATTGTGAATATCTTTCGATCCGTGACTACGTTTTGTTGATTAAGGTTGGTTGTCATTGATGTCAACCCTTGAAGAAAGACCCGTAGCACAAAGGTTTGGGTAATGGACCCAAGATTGTTTGATGTAAAGATGACTCATTATTGTTTTGTCATGGTTGATAAGAAGTAAAGACGGATGAACTTCAAAGTGGTCCCCTTATGGTGAAATCCCTCATGAGAAGACACTTTGCGGAGTGAGAGAACCCACGCTTAATTGTGGAATCATGAGATGAAGGACAGTGAATTTGTCAGTGAAACTATCCTAGATGGATAGTGCTTGTCATGCAATTTCCGGTGGTATGTGGAACGCCACATAACTACTCACGGTTAGAGAGTTATGACCATATGAAGTTGGAGAACCCCTCATGAGTCTTATAGAAGCCCCCAAGGGTCAAAGTGCTTTGCAAAAGAAATTATTTTAAATGAAGAAGCCCTAAAATAAAGAAAGTGTAAGGCTACATGAAGATATAAATAAGAGGCAAATCTCAGTCATAAAATACACACTTGTACATATTGTGTATCTATTTTCTTGTCTAAAGCTTCTTGTAAATACTTGTGGATACATCTGAAGTAGTGAACGTCTGAGGTACCACAAAGGGTTGATGGAAAAATTCTCGGAATTACAATGAATTCAAAAACCCTATTTTCTGAGGCATACGCGGGCTATCTGTGTATAGGGTGAGTACATGTACGCGAGCTATTTGTGAATAGGGTGCGTACATACGTGGGATGACTGTGTATAGGATGCATACATGTACGTGGGCTATCTGTGTATAAGGTGTGTATATACGCGGGCTGGCTGTGTACAGGGTCAGTACATGTTGGTAAAGCCATGGAAACTTGAGAAGATGAAGATGCAGAGGTTCTAGATTATGAGATCAAGCTCCCAGGAAGGTCTAAAATGCTTAGATACATCAAATCCATCCATTGGTTCAAAATGTATGTCTTATTTCTATGAATAGTTGGATTTTGATGTATGCATGAAGAATGGCAATGGAGATTTGAGGATTCTCCCTAGAGAGACTAGTGGCTACATGGGATCTTTTGCATAAGTCAGATCTACAAAAATACAATGCTGGTATATTTATCATTGATACTTCTTGTTGAGACACATCTTCTATTTCTTGCCATATGACTAAGGTTTTTTATGGTACATGGTTGAGATCTTGTATTTGTTGATGTATTGAGAGGCTGAATATCAGAAAGGGTTTGATGACTAAGATCATGTGAGGGAAAGTATACTTGTTCATGATTTCACACACCTATATGGCACATGACTAGAGAGAGACATATTTGTCTTGAGTGAATGTTATGTATGAGAATGTATGAACAGGGTACAATCACAGTTTGGATACAGTGACAGGTTACAAATCTATGTGAAAGAAGTTACAGAGGGTCAGAAGTTTTCAAGTGAAAGGAAACCCTAGTTCTAGAAGGCATACACATGCTGCATAACGGTTAGGGCGCGTACATACGCATGCTGCATAACATATAGGGCACATACATATGCGGGCTGCAGCGCTACAGGTCGCGTACCTATTGTAGTTTTGTAGATACATGTTCAGTTCAGGTACAAATTAATTACAGGGCAGTGGTACAGATTGGATATAGGTCAATGGTATAGGTTGATACAGTTGTACGACAGTATATCTCACAGTGACAGGTTGACAATGGTTCTATCATTCTACTTATACTTCAGGGCGATTGGACGGGGCAATGTCAGGTGGTTGTAGCTACCTTCCGGTTGTAGCCAGAGAACATAGGGGGTTGTAGCCTCCTTCTGGTTGTAGCCAGAGAATTGGGGAGTTGGAGCTTCCCTCAGGTTGTAGCCCGAGAAACTAGGAGGTTGAAGCGTCCCTCCAGTTGCAGCTGGAAAACAAAGGAAGTTGGTGCTTCCAATGAATGTAATTCTTCAAGACATATAAGAAAAAACATTCAGTGGTTTTCTTTCGATTTGGGTTTCCACGTAAAACACTGGTGTACTGTGTATGTGTGTGATTGTTCATTTCTTATTACTCATTATTGGATAATAATACTACATTGATATAACACTTGGATTAATTTGGAGAAAAAGGATTATTATTGCGCTATTATCGATTCACCCCCCCTCTCAGTAATACAACAATTAGTATCATAGAAGGTTCCTTTAGAAATCAGTTTAAGCACTGAAAGGTAGATCATGGAGAGTACCAACTTGTATAAAAATGGAATACCACAGTTTGATGGACAAAAGTATGCTTTTTGGCGCATAAGGATGAAGACTTATATACATGCATAGAGATTTCAAGTTTGGCAATCAATTGTAGATGGATACACAGCACCAACAGTTCCACCAACAAATGACAAAGCAGTGAAACTCGGTGAGAATAATTCCAAAGCCACAAATGCACTTTTTAATGGTCTCAGTGATACGATATTCACCAAAGTTGCACATTGTAAATCCGCTAAAGAGATTTGGGACAAGCTTCGAAATATTTATGAAGGAGATACAAAAGTCAAAACAACAAAGCTTCAAACTTATAGAGGTTAGTTCGAACAACTAAAAATGAAGGAAGATAATATTGCAGCCTACTTCTTACGAGTCGATGAAACAGTGAATGCAATCATAGGATTGGGAGAAGAAATCGAAGAATCTGTAATTGTTCAAAAGGTACTAAGATCTCTTCCTATGAGATTTAACCCTAAGATATTAGCACTAGAAAAAATATCGGATCTAAACTCAATAAGCATGGACGAACTGCATGGAATATTCACATCATATGAAATGAGAACTGAACAGGAAAATCTAGATGTAAAAGAAGCAGCCTTCAAAGCATCCAAAAGATCAAAGAAAAAACAACAAGAATAATATAGCAGCAACAATGACGTCTTAGAAGATGATGAAGAAGTGGCCAACTTCGTCAAAAGATTGAACAAGGGAACTTGTGATAGGTATAGAGGTAAGCTTTCTTTATTTGTTTTAATTGTGATGGTATTGGTCATTTTGCTAACAAATGTCTTCATTAAAAAAAGAGAAATAATGAAGGTTACTCAAAAGGGAAACATACATATAAAGACAAAAGAACTACAAAGAAAGTTTTCAAGAAAAGCTTATGCACCAAAGAAGACATCTGATCATCAGATGAAGATGAAGTCAGTGACAGTGAGACAAGAAGAGTTCTATTCATGGCAGTAAAAGACTCTGACAAAGAAGACTCCGAAGAGGAATATGAAGAAGTCAAAGAAGAAATTGAAGAGGCAGAAGTTGACTTTCGAGAAGAATTAATGCGTGCCATAGAAGTTATCAGAAGAGAAAAGAAGAAGAACAAGAAACTACAAGCAAAACTAGACAAGAAAGAAGACACTCAAGAACTAGAACAAATGATCACAAAATTGAAGGTTCAAATAGAAGAAGATAAAAGAATTGAAGAAGCACTCAAATAACAGCTAGAAGAAAATGACAGGATCATTAGAAACTTGGAAGCAGAGATTGCCACACTAAGAAAGGATATTCAAAAGAAAAATATGTAGAATAGCTTAAAAGTTTTGGATGACATTATCGATAGTCAAAAATCTCAATTTGACAAGACCAGACTTGGATACAATCAGACAGAAAAGGGATCAAGCTCCAAAACAACAGAGTAAGAAACATATCCAAGAAGCTATGCATAAACAACCAAAGGGGATAGAAATATATACAATGAAGATTATATGGACACTCCTCCACCGAGAAGATTCAGATTTCAGAGCTAACAATTTTGCATGTAATAATTTTGGACATAAAGCTGTAAATTGCAGAGCTAATAACATGAGCAACACCAACTTTGAGAGTTATACACAAAGGGGTTATTCAAGAAGGCCTAGTGAAACACAGAGAATAAGTTACAATAGGTTTGAATCCTTGAGCAATGAAGTGGAATGTTACAAATGCAACAATTTTGGACATGTGGCCAAAAAGTGCAGAATGACAATCCCTCCTAAAGAACCTCAACAGAATAACAACAGTCGTAAACATAAACCAGATAAAAGGACATGGATAAGAAAACAAGATCAATATAGCAATGAAGAATGCACACTCGTTCTACAAGATAAGCAGAAGAAATGTGGTTGGTATGTTAACAATGGGTGTTCAAAACACATGACAGGTGATAGAGACAAGTTTCTTACATTACGATAGGAAAGAGATGGATCAGTCTTCTTCGAAAATGATGATCCAGCCAAAATCATTGGAAAATGCACAGTCCAAATTGGGAACAAGAATGAAAAGACAGAAAATGTTCTACTAGTAGAAGATATGAAACATAATATTCTAAGTGTGAGTCAAATGTGTGACCAAAGTCATAAAGTTACTTTCGATTTACAAAAGTGTGAGATAAGAAAATAAGGTTTAGGGAAATTGGGCGCTACAGCTGCAAGAACTTCAAGCAACAAATATGTGTTAAGTGAAATTGGAAATGAAAAGTGTTGTTTAGGAAAGGAAGATGAAAGTTGGCTATGGCACAGAAGAATGGGTCACATACATTTTGATAACCTTGTCAAAGTCAACAAAAGAGAAGTAGTCAGAGAAATGCCCCAGATCATGAAACCAACCAACACTTTATGCAAAGATTGTCAACAAGGAAAGCAAACAAAGACCAGGTTCAAATCAAAGGAATATTCAATGACAAGACCATTGGAAATTGTGCATACTGATCTAGTTGGACCAACTAGAACAAAGGGTTTAAAAGGTGAGAAATACTTTATGTTATTAGTTGATGATTATATAAGAATGACCGCAGTTTGTTTTCTCAAGAATAAGTTAGAAGATTTTGAAAACTTCAAGATCTACAAGGAAATGGTTGAAAATGAAATGGATTCAAAAATAAAATGCTTGAGATCTGACAATGGAGGAGAGTTCACCTCAAAGGAATTTATGGACTACTACAGCAATCGTGGAATAAAAAGGCAATTCTTCGTTCCTAGGACACCTCAACAGAATGGAGTTGTTGAAAGACAGAACATGACAGTACAAAAAATGGCTCAAACAATGCTAATGGATTCAAAATTGACAGATATTTTTTGGACATAGGCAGTGCATACAACAATTCATATTCAAAATAGAGTAACGCTCAGAAACAACACTGACAAAAATTCTTACGAACTATGGAAAAGAAGACTAGCAAATGTAAAGCACTTCAGAGTTTTTGGAAGCAAATGCTATATCAAAAGAGAAGATGGTGGAATGGGCAAGTTTGACTCTCGCGTGGACAAATTAGTACTTGTTGGTTACTCAAGTACAAGAAAAACATACAAGTGTTGCAATCTAAGATTGAACAAAGTTGTAGAAAGCTTCAACATAACAATTGATGAAACATGCAGACCAGAATCAAAGGAAGAAAATGAATCAATGAAACAACCCTCAGAAGAAGAAGAAGAAGATGAAAAAGAAGTAGAAGAGGAAGATGAAGAGAATCCGATAGAAGCAGAAGAGAAATTTCAACAAGTTTCTCCAAAGACACTCAATAAATGAGTACAGAAGAATCGTCCTTCAGATCAGATTATCGAAAACAAAGATGCAGGAGTTGAGACTAGAAGAAGAATCCGTTCACCAGAACAAACACACCTAGCACTCTTATTTACAATTGAACCAAACTATTTTGAAGAAGCCAACAAGGATAAATTTTGGAATAAGGCCATGGACGAAGAATTGGATCAAATAGAGAAAAATGACACTTGAGAATTGGTTCCAAAACCAAAGAATAAGAATGTGATTGACACAAAATGGGTTTTCAAGAATAAATTGAATGAAGATGGACAAGTTACAAGGAACAAAGCTAGATTGGTATGTAAAGGATATGCTCAGATTGAAGGAATCGACTTTGAAGAGACATTTGCCCCAATTGCCAGAATGAAAGCAATTCGTTTGCTTTTAGCTTATGCATGCTCCAAAAATGTTAAAGTATATCAGATGAACATAAAAACAACTTTTCTGAATGGGGAACTTGAAGAAGAAGTCTACATTGAACAACCAGAAGGATTTCAGTTGTCAGAGAACACATATTACATGTGTAAATTAAAGAAGGCCCTGTATGGTCTAAAACAGGCTCCTAGAGCATGATACTCTAGATTGGATAAGTATCTGCAACAGGCAGGGTTCAGAAAAGGAAGTGCAGACAACAACCTCTACATCAAGGTAAGTCAAGGTAATATTATATTAATTGAAGTTTATGTTGATGATATTATTTTTGGTACTGATGATGACAGGTTAAGCCAGAAATTTGCAAAAGATATGTAGAATGAATTTGAAATGTCGTTACTTGGAGAACTATCCTTCTTTCTGGGACTTCAGATACGTCAAAGAAACCAAGGAATTTTTATTTCTCAAACCAAGTATATCATAGAAATGCTAAAGAGGTTCATAATGGAAGATTGCAAACAAGTTATCACTCCCATGCAAACCAGTTGCAAGTTGAGCAAAGATGATGATTTGAAGTCTACAGATCAAAGGCAATACATGTCAATGATTGACAGTCTAATGTATGTGACAACATCCAGACCATATGTAATGCATGCAGTTGGACAGGTGGCACGATTTCAAGCAGCACCAAAGGAATCACATGTATTAGCAGTGTAAGGCTACATGAAGAGGCAAATCTCACTCATAAAATACACACTTGTACATATTGTATATCTATTTTCTTGTGTAAAGCTTCTTGTAAATACTTGTAGATACATCTGAAGTGGCGAACGTCTGAGGTAGCACTAAGGGTTGACGACGAAATTCTCGGAACTACAGCGAATTCAAAAACCCTATTTTCTGAGGCGTATGCAGGCTGTCTGTGTATAGGGTGAGTACATGTACGCGGGCTGTCTGTAAATAAGGTGCGTACATACGCGGGCTGGCTATGTATAGGGTGCGTACATGTACGCGGGCTGTTTGTGTATAAGGTGCATACATACGTGGGCTGGCTATGTATAGGGTGGTTATATGTTGGTAAAGCCATGGAAACTTGAGAAGATGAAGATGCATAGGTTCTAGATTATGAGATCAAGCTCCCAGGAAGGTCTAAAATGCTCAGATACATCAAATACATCCATTGGTTCAAAAGGTATGTCTTATTTCTATGAATAGTTAGATTTTGATGTATGCATGAGGAATGGAAATGGAGATTTGAGGATTCTCCCTAGAGAGACTAGTGAATACATGGGATCTTCTGCATAAGTCAGATCTACAGAAATACAGTGCTGGTATATTTATCATTGATACTTCTTGTTGAGACACATCTTGTATTTCTTGGCATATGGCTAAAGGTTTTTATGGTACATGGTTGAGATCTTGTATTTGTTGATGTATTGAGAGGCTGAATATTAGAAAGGGTTTGATGACTAAGATCATGTGAGGGAAAGTATACTTGTTCATGATTTCACACACCTATATGGCACATGACTTGGGAGAGACATATTTGTTTTGAGTGAATGTTATGTATGAAAATGCATGCACATAGTACATTTACAGTTTGGATACAGTGACATGTTACAGATCTATGTGAAAGAAGTTACAAAGGGTCAAAAGTGTTCAAGTGAAAGGAAACCCTAGTTCTAGAAGGCATACACAAGCTGCATAACAGTTAGGGCACGTATATACACGGATTGCATAACATATAGGGCACGTACATACACGGGCTGCAACGCTACATGTTGCATACCTATTGTATTTTTGTAGATACATGTTCAGTTCAGGTATGGATTGATTACAGGGCAGTTGTACAGATTGGATACAGGTCAGTGGTACAAGTTGATACAATTGTATGACAATATATCTCATAGTGACACATTGACAGTGGTTCTATCATTCTACTTATACTTTAGGGCGGTTGGACGTGGTAAGGATAGGTGGTTGTAGCCACCTTCCGGTTGTAGCTAGAGAACATAGGGGGTTGTATCCTCCTTCTGGTTGTAGCCAGAGAATTGGGGAAGTGGAGCTTCCCTCAGGTTGTAGCCTAAGAAACTAGGGGGTTGAAGCCTCCCTCCAGTTGCAGCTGGAAAACAAAGGAAGTTGGTGCTTCCAATGAATATAATTCTTCAAGACATATAAGAAAAAACATTTCGTGGTTTTCTCCCGATTTGGATTTCCATGTAAAACACTGGTGTACTGTGTATGTGTGTGATTGCTCATTTCTTATTGCTCATTATTGGATAATAATACTACATTGATATAACACTTGGATTAATTTGGAGAAAAAAGATTATTATTGCACTATTATTGATTCACCCCCCCACTCAGTAATCCAACGCGTTTGACAAACCGTTTACGTCGTTGGAAAGCTTGTGACACACTCTTTGCGATGATGCCACTTTCACTGAGTTTTGAGGACTTTGAATCTTTTCCCTTTCTCTATTTGCTGAGGCCATTCTGAGCTTCCTGAGTTGCTTCTGTGAATTTTGAGTTGTCCTTAGTCTTCTATGGATCCTTTTTGGATCACGCCTTCCCATTGAGAGATTTTTGGACCACTAAAAGCTTTCATCAATCAACAGATAAGTGAGGGAAGAGTTCACTCACCTTGTCCTTCTCAATCCACTTTGCTTTGCTTGGATGTGTGCCCTTTAAGCCTACTCTAAGAAAGTCAACATCACCCCCACGTGGAGTCCTCATCCTTTTGTCCAGGATGATATCTTCCTTTAACTCATCAACTGAAGGTATTGAATCTTCCTCATCCCGATCCATGATCATGGGAGGCTCAAAAAGTTCCAATTTCTCTACATTTACAACTGAGTAGATCTGCATATAAGGTGGAATATCTAGACGAAAAACATTGGTACCACTTTTCTCCAAAATAGTGAAGGGTCCATAACGAATGGGCTTGAGTTTCTTGCCTTCACCCTTCAATATTTCCTTACTGATGTGAAGCCATACCTGGTCTCCAACCTAGAACTGGTGATAAACCCTGTGTTTGTCATACCGAGCTTTATACTGTTCTTGAATTTTCTCCAACTGTTCCTTGACTGCTTGGTGTACCTATTGGAACCTCTAGATGAACTTGCAAGCTCTGTCTTCATTTCTTTCTTCATTTGAATTGGCATCTCTCCCATACATCAAGTCTAAAGGAACTTTAGGTAGGTACCCAAAACATGTCTCAAAAGGCGAACACTGAGTGGAGGAATGCAAGGCTTGGTTGTAAGCATGTTGTACGTATAGTATATGTTCATCCCATACTTTGGGGTGCTTGTTGCAGTAGCCTCGAAGCAAAAGTACCATTGTTCGGTTAACAACCTTTGTCTATCCGTCGATATGTGGATGGAAAGCAGTGCTCCTCTTCAACTTGGTGTCCATCATTCTCCACAAGATTGTCCAAAAATAATAAAGGAATCGAGTATCTCGATCCGAGATAACGGATGTGGGTAACCCAAAGTGAACCCAAACATACTGAAAGAAGAGATTAGCGGTCTACTCAACAGTGATTTGCTTTTTACATGGAATTAAGATATACATCTTGTTTAACCTATCCACTACAACATACAAATAGTCATGACCCCTTTTTGACATTGGTAAACCCCCTACAAAATCCATGGAGATACTTTCCCATGGATGGGATGGAATAGGTAGTGGTGAGTATATCCCTAATTTTCTATTAGTGGGCTTACAAGTAGAACACATCACACACCCCTTTACATATTTAGTTACAATTGCTTTCATTTGAGGCCAGTAACAAAACCTCTACAAATGAGCCATAATTTTTCCTACCCCAAAATGCCCAGACACAAGAGAAGTGTGAGCTTCTCGTATTACATGGACTCGTTCACTTGTAGGAATACATAGCTTTCCAAGATGGTAGAGTAGTTTTTCCTGCAGACAATAGTTCTCTACTTGTGCACCATGGGTTAACTTCTCATATACTTCTTTAAAATCTTCATCAATGGCATATTGTTCCACATAGATATCATGATATAAAGAAGTATTCTTCAAAATAACAGAAGCAACAATAGGAGGTCTAGAAATCATATTAGCTATCTTGTTACTTGTACCCTTTTTTTACTTGATTACCAAATGAAATTGTTGTAGGAAACCCATCCATCTGTAATGTCGAGATTGTTGCAATTTGGTTTGTGCTTGGAGATACTGTAAGGGTTGGTGATCTGTATGTATGATTGTTTCCTTCCCTAACAAGTAGTGCTTCCATTTCTTTACGCTTTGATAATGCATACAACTCTTTATCATATGTAGGATAGTTAACAACAACTTGGTTAAAAATTTCAGAGAGTTAACATATAGGCTTACGATATTGCATCAATACTGCACCCATGGCGTATTTGTTGGTATCTGTCTCGATCTTGAAGCGCTATTGAAGATTCGACAATGCTAATACTGGTGTGGTACTGATATTTTCCTTCAAAGTGTCAAAAGTTTTTTGTTGCTTTCCTCCCCACTGAAAAGTGTTCTTCACACTGGTTAAGGCATGCAAAGGAGCTGTTATAAAGGAGAAGTTTGAAATGAACCTCCTCCAATACTGGACTACACCTAAGAAACTCTGTATTTCGGTTACACTTTTGGGCTCAGGCCAATTTACAATTACATCAATCTTGGAAGGATCAATTTTTAATTCTCCTCCTCCTACAATATGACCTAAGTACACAAGTCTAGTCTTGCCAAATTTACATTTGGACAATTTTACATACAACTTTTCCCTTTGCAAAGTATCCAATACTTTCTTTACATGCCTCACATGTTCATCCCAAGTCCTGCTAAAAATAAGAATGTCGTCTAAATATACGATCACAAAATCATTTGGAAAAGGCCTGGATACATCATTCATCACACACATGAAGCTTGTTGGAGCATTACAAAGACCAAATGACATAACTAACCACTCAAACAATCCATGTTTGGTTTTAAAGGCAGTCTTCCATGCATCTTGTTATGCAACCCTGATTTAATGGTATCCACTGCGTAAATCCAACTTAGTGAAATAAACAACATTCTTTAACTAATCAAGTAAATAATCTATACGAGGAAGAGGGTATCGATTTTTCACCGTGATTTTATTTAAGGCCTAGTAATCGACACACATTTGCCATGTGCCATCTTTCTTTGGCACCATCACGATCGGAGAACCACAAGGAGATGAGCTGGGCTCGATGACCCCTTGATCCAATAAGCCTTGTACCTGCTTCTTGATCTCTGTCATCTCTACAATTGACATCCTGTACATGCCCACATTAGGAAGAGGAGAATCTTGCTAAAGGTGTATTTCATGTTGGATTTCCCTCTTAGGAGGTAATCCATCTGGTTCCTGGAAAATATCATCATACTTATAAACAATATCAATTAATTCTTTCTTATGAGAAGGATCACATCCTTGGAAAGCGTCAGATATTTCGACATCTTTCTCCCTTACGACCATGAGTACATATCTCTTATTAGTGTTTATGAGTCTCTTTATTTGACATGCACTAACAAGTGTTGTGTTTACCCTCATGCTGTGAGCTCTAACAATATATTTCACTCCCCCCTTAGTAAGGTGGTATTTGTTCTCATGACGAAAGAAGATTGTTTTTCTATCATAGAGATAAGGACTCCCCAACACTATGCCACATATATCAAGTGATACAACATCCAAATCCACTTCATCAAACAACTTTGAAGCAATAGCAAATCTGACCCTACATTGTTTGGTGACATTAAGTTTTGCTTTATCACATACCCAACCAAGAGGATTAGGCTTTGGATGTGGTTTCGTTTCAAGAACCATCTTTTTGACAAGTGCTTCAAATATCAAGTTTACTTGGGAACCCAGATCAAATAATATATCTATCTTAGTGTGCTTAGATACAACTCTTATACGAAATAATTCATTCCGCTTTCGATCATCATCATGAGATTCATTATTGGAATTTGAACTAGCATGAAGGGAATCTTTACCTTGTATTCCAACCGCTGTGATCTTTCCTTCGTCTCCTGAATCAGAACCAAGATCTTGTTGCACTGTAGCAACAATTTTTGTCTTCCCTTTTCCACCGAACTGTTTCAGCCTCTTCTCTGGATGTAGTTTCCAACAATGTTCATCATTGTGACCACTTTTCTTGCAATGAGTGCAAGATGACTTTCCTTATTCTCTCTTTACTATGGCGGTCTTCTTGTCCTTCCTTATAAACTTCTTAAATGGCTTATGTGGGAGATTGGAAGGTTTCTTTGTGGGATCTTCTTGAACATGATTTCCCATGTTCTCAAGGTGAGTGGCTTACACACAAACTTCGTCAAGACTGGTGGGGTTAAACAATAACAAAGTATGACGAATATAACTGTGAAGTGTGCCAATATACTTCATTAAAGTTTCATAAGAATACAACAGAATGTTTAATGCAAGAGCTTTCTTCCTAAATTCTTCTATGAAACTTTGTACAATTTGACCTTTACTTTGTCTTAAAGTTTTCCATTTCATCATTGCTTTATGTAAATAACCCAATGGATAAAATTGCTTCCTTATCGCTGATTTAAATTCCAACCATGAGGAAATAAGATTATCACATTTACTTATGTCCCAAAGTTTTCTCTCCGACCATACGAGAGCAGTGCCTTCCAACCGAAGAGAAGCCAGTTGCACTTTAACTTCCTCTTCATCAATCTGTTGAACACGACAATATACTTCAACCTGTCGGATCCAATTATCTAGCTTTTCAGGATTAACATCTCCATTAAACATATGTAAGGCAAATTTTACATCAAGCTTTAATAATGGTTTCTTAAAAGAGGCTTTATGGCTAGAATGATGAGAACGATGAGAATGCTCAGAGGAAGAAGAACTAGAACTTGACAGTGAAGATGGAGGCTCAAGAGGGTCTCCTCCAGCCCCTTGAGTTACCGAAGCATCATCATCGGCTTGTGCTTCCTTTTTCTTCCCTTTCTTCTTCATCCTCTTCTCGTAGTCTCAATACATTTGTTCGACCATTTCTGACATGCGATAAAAGACCATATGGAAGTTTTTCTCCTGTTCATCACGCTTTTCTTCTTCTGCCATTTTCTTCCTTCGGGATGCACAACCAACTTCGGATTTGAAAGTATTAAGAGTTCCTTCACCCTGCTTATGCTTGGCCCTAGTAAGCATTCACACTCAACAATTCACGCCAAAGATGACTGCTCTAATACTAACATGATCCATGATATTTTCATCGAAGTGACTTATAAAGAATTGTATTAAATGAGTATAAATTAAAGTGCACCATTAAAGAAGGAAAATCTCAATAATGAAGAGACATAAGCATCAAATCTGAACACAAATATTGATAACGGAGTTCATCCCTGGTGAACTACGTCTTCGGGTCCTGCTCTCAAATGGGTAGGCATTTTTATTAACTCCGCAAAAGAATTTGACAAAATACATAAGTATACCTCATTCTGGAATTAAGCTGCAGAAGCTTTGCTCATATCAGAAAACAGACAACACCATTGAATTTCTGGTGTCAAATTACCAAAAAATGACTGTCTCCATGCCTCAATCCGACTTTGGCACTCCCAGGCCCAAGAGAATTTTTGTCTTGGTTTCTATGCCCTGCAATCTGCAATTAATTCCCCAAAAATGCCTTGTAAACCATGCCCAACCATACTGTCGCGCACCTCCTCCCCGTGCACTGGCGGATTCAAAATTAAAATTAAAATTGAGGGGCATTGTAACCAATGGGGTCATTTGGCCTATTGGTTGGCGAAGCTATAGTTAAGGTGTATATAATGGGGGGGTCCCGAGGTCGAGCCCGCGATCCTCCCCTTTTGGTTGTTGGTTATAACTTATATGCAATATATGGATTGTGGTTCCGCCAACTTTAGAAGTAGTTTGGATATGTCCGTTGGCCACCAGATCTGGCGGGGCTCCACCAAATATGGCGGACCCATATTCCTTTTTTATTTTTGAATTTCGGATCTTAGGCCCTCATTGGGCATTTTCCCACTGCCACGTGGCAGCCCATGATTGGGCCACGTGGCAGCCAACCATTGGGCCATACCAACCACCTGTACAGTCACTTGCCACGTCAGTGTACAGTCTACCACCTCAGTTGCCATATCATCCTGCCACGTCACCATATGGTCTACCATGTGGTTGTATGGACTGCCATGTTGTGCTTTTTCATTGGTCCACGGATCGACCCGAAAAATCCAAAAACGAGTGACATGTGGAAGCTTCGTGTGCTGCCACATCACCTTGTTGATGCCATCATGACACGTGTCACCTCTTACGTGTTCCACATACAATGTACAAATGCCGACGCCATCTGTATTGATGTTGACGTCAGCAGTATAGATGCTGAGTCATCCCCTGCCGACTGGGCTAGGTTGACCAAACTTTGACTGCAAATATCTTTCGACCCGTAACTCTGTTTGACGAGCCGTTTATGCCGTTGGAAAGCTTGCGACGCGATATTCACGATGATGCTACTTTCACTAAGTTTTGAGGACTTTGAATTTTTGTGCTTTCTCTGTCTGTTGAGGCCATTCTAAGGTTCCTGAGTTGCTTCTACGAATTCTGAGATGTCCTTAGTCTTATATGGATCCTTTTTAGATCACCAACGCTATTGTCGCTACCACAAAAGTCCAACCAAGTGAACCAGAAGAACCAAAGGAAAGGGAACAACTCTTTCACTCACAGATGTGGGTAAAGGGGGCTCCACTTCATTTCATTGTCGATAGCGACAATCAAAAGAACCTGATATTAGGAGAGGTTGTCAAGCAACTGGACCTGTCGATAACACCACACCCACAACCCTACACCATCGATTGGCTTCACCAAGGAAGAGATCTCTGCGTTAGCCAACAATGTTGTCTGCCCTACGACATCAAGCCCTTCAAAGATGAGGTATTGTGTGATATTGATCCCCTTGAAGTTTGTGATGTTCTTTTAGGACAACCATATTTGTGGAAGCAACATGACATGTATGAGTCTAGACCCCACATTGTTATTATTACTTTGGGTAGACAATTCTACATGATACCAGAGGTAGCACTGCCTACATCTATTTCTTTAATCTTTGCTAAGCAATGCAGTAAGGTCATTTCATAGACCAGGAAGTTCGTCTTCTTTGTGATTCATGCTCACAGTAAGCAGAAGGTCACCGTGACATACAGGACCTCTACATAGAGCCTCTCTTTGCTGCAGAAGCAAGTGGATGGGATAGTGGAAGAGTACATAGACATCTTCTCCTCACCCACCGGGATACTGACATACTGCCAAGTCAAGCATCCAATTGATCTAACCATTGATGCACCTTTACCTAATGGACCGGTCTATCATCGCTCGCTGATGGAAAATGACAAAATCAAGTGTAAGATCCAAGAGTTGCTTCAAAAGGAGCACATCAGACCCAACTCCTCACCTTGCAAAAGCCCGATTTTACTGGTGTAGAAAAAGATGGGACTTGGTGGCTTTGCATTGATTACAAAGCATTAAACAAAATCACAGTCAGGAATCGGTACCCAATTCCTCGAATTGATGACCTTCTTGACCAATTGAAGGGGGAAAAGTTCTTCAACAAGATTGACCTAAAGTATAGCTACCACCAGGTTCCCATCGAACTGACTGATGTATGGAAGACAACTTTCAAATCTAAAGAAGGTCTCTTCAAATGTCTGACCATGCCCTTTGGCTTAACAAATACACCAACAAATTTAATGAGATTGATGGATGATATATTGAGACCCTTCACCAACTCTTTTGTGGTGGTATATCTGGATGACATCCTCATCTTCAAAAAAACTTGGGAGGAACACATGTAGCATATTCAACAGGTTTTGAGCACTCTGTGGCAACGCAAGTTATATGCCAACTTGGAAAAATGCTCCTTTGGCATGAACATGGTCCAATACTTGGGCCACATTGTTGATGAGCATGGGGTACATGTGGATCCAGCTAAGATCCAAGTCATCCGTGACTAGCTAGCCCCGACCACACTAACCAAACTTCAGAGCTTCTTGGGACTTGCCAACTTTTATCGACGGTTCGTATTGGGATTCTCCCATATTGCATGGGCCCTCAGCCAAGTGACCAAGGGTGGTGGCAGGGAAAAGTTCACATGGGGGAAGGCACAACAATGAGCATTTGATTATTTGAAGCATCACTTGTGCTCAACTCTAGTACCTAATTTGCAACAACCGTTAGATATTAAGACTGATGCATCTGACTATGTTGTAGGTGTAGTTCTCACTCAACACAGTCATCCACTAGCATACCATAGTGAGACACTCTCAGATATCGTACGAAAATACCCCACCTATGACAAGTAAATGTATTCCATTGTGCAATCCTGTTGTCAATGGAAACATTACATTCTGGGAAAGGAGACAATCATCCACACTAATCAAAAGCTTCTACAGTTCATACATACGCAGGGGAAGTTGCAGAACAACTGCCATCAAAAGTGGTCCACATACCTGCAACAATTCCATCTCAACATCAAGTATAATACAAGGAGCACAAATCATGTTGTTGACTGCCTCAGTCGACCTCCCGTGGCTGCACTCACCACCATGCTCTATTCCTGTGGGCATGAGGCATCTGAGTGGCCCCAACTTTATCAACGAGATCTTGACTTCGCCAACACTTATCAACTCTTGGGTACAGGTGCGAATGTCACTGATTTTCACATTCAGGATGGACTGTTATGCCATCTGGGCCACCTTTGTGTTCCTGCAAGCGAGTGAGAAAAGTTGATTTGTGAGGCTCACTATAGTGGAATGGCAGGACATTTTGGCATGAAAAAAATTGTGGTCGTTCTATAGAAACATTTTTATTGGCCAAAACATCGACATGACATCAACAAGTATATCAGATCTTGCATTGCCTGTGCCATTTCCAAGCCAACCATTAAGAAGCAAGGCTTATACACCCCTCTTCCTACTCCCAAGATGATCCGGATTATTTTCGGCACGAAATGAGAGCGGAGATATAATAAAGAAATATTCAGAGATATTGCAAGAGAGACAACAATATAACAGAGATATAGCAGAAATAACAAGAATCATAGATATACAGTAATACACGATTTCTAT
>ML789271.1:201310-223773 GCA_009831015.1 Picea engelmannii
TTCCCAAAAAACGTCGTTTAAGGCCTCAAAATGGCCCCGGAAGTTAAAAACTGCTAAAAATAGTAAATTACCAAAATTGCCAGAAACATGTTTTGGGCCAGTTGGAGAAGGTGGGTGGCCACCGATATCCACCTGGATCACAAGAGGCCTCGGGAATCCATCTCGATGGATTCCATGTCTGGCCTTCCGTCCACCAAGCAAGGAAATGATTGCGTATTTATGGTGGTTAATCGGTTTTCGAAGATGACCATTCTCACAGCCTGCAAGAAGAGTATAATAGCGGGAGATACTGCCAAGCTCTTCTTCCAATGAGTGTGGTTCCATTTTGGGATACCACAGACCATCATCTCCGATCGAGACAAAAGGTTCCTCAACACATTTTGGTCGAGTCTCTGGTAATTGTTGGACACCAAGCTCACTAAATCCACAGCCTTCCACCCTCAAACCGATGGCCAAACATAGGTCATCAATCGAATGATTGTACACATCCCACGCATGTATAACTCTAAGAATCCATGTACATGGGATGAGAGTCTTCCCTATGTTCAACACAACTATAACAGGGCTCTCCATAGCTTCACCGACCATAACCCATTTCAGGTGGGGCTTGGGGCTAGGATTCCAACCCTTGGGTCCCACTGATGTTGCACTACCTCTTGCAACTGCACAGACATAATATTCCCATGTTCAGTTTGAGGCCGACAAATCCACCGATTCATTGAGAGGATTCAATACATCCGCCAACAAGTCCATGAGATTTTGCAGAAAGTCAATGCTAAGTACAAGCAGTGCCATGATCAACACCGTGAACTGCACAAGTTTCAGGGGGGAGACAAGGTTTGGTTACATTTTAAAAAAGAATGCCTTACAGGGCCCCATCAGAAGCTCCATTCACTTCGCTATGGACCTTACACTATCACAAAGGTTGTGGGTGACAATGCTTTTGAACTCAACACTCCCCCCTTCCTTGGCTTGCACCCAGTGTTCAATGTGGACCTCCTCCAACCATATTTTACACCATTATTGGACACCTCAGTTATCACAGAACAATTGACACCAACATAGCTTAACCTTGACTGCATGGAACATGCATCCACTGATCAGATAGTGGACACACAGGTCAAGGGCACTCGCCAGCAGAGGATCCAATTTTATTGGGTATTCAAGGCAAGGTAACTTCTGCACCAAGCCAAGTGGCTCAACTAGGGCTAAATTCAATAGAAATTTCCTCACATGATGGGGGCACTCAACGCAATGGAGACCATTTCTTCACAAGGGGGGAGAACTAATCCATGTGGATATTGGTGGCGACCCACCTATTCCAACTGGATCCTCTTGACAATTTTTAGTTCCACACGTTTCTCTGTAATGATGAAATTTCTTTGAATTGTGGTTTCTACACTTCTGGGTCTATCTTAAATCCCTACACAACATCCAAGTGGATATTGGTGGCCTCCCACCTATTCCAACTGGCTTATTTTGGAAGTTTTCATATCAATACATCTTTTTGTACTTCCAGGGCTATTTTGGGTCTCTAAACAATGTTTTTTTTTGGCTTGACACAATCAAACTAAGGATGGATTTAGAGTTTGAAAGAATAATGTGTAGTTCTCGAAAAGACCTGTCCAACGAGATATCACACATCTAAAACAAAGGTCGTATGAAAAAGTTACAACCCTGGGAAGTTGAGGTACCAACTTACCCATTGGGGCTCACATAACTTTTGGTGTTTCATCTCTTAGGGTTAGGTTTTTTGATGTCTAGGGTTTTTGAATTCATGAGTAATGTTTAAAAGGCCTCTCAAGCCTCATTGTAATCATTCTGCGCACACAGATGTGCGTAGTAGCCACATCTCTTCTCAGAGATAACTACCACCATTCGAGCAAGTTGTTTCAGTTCTGCACTTTTACAGTTTCAGACTATTTTATTTATTCAATATAAGTTATTGTTCATTGGATATCTGTTGTTGTTCTCCGTATCTCTGTGTTATTGTATTCAGTTTGTTATTCATTTCGTTCCACTCATAAATCCAGATCAACAACCCACAACTTCATTGACTCAACTTTGGTGGCCACGAGGAGCATTCCTATAGTTGACTTTGAGGGGATTGATTTAGAGGTATCCAATGGGTGTAATATGCCTTGCGCACAAAATATTCCATAGTTATGCATAGCATTGGGCAACTACATGGTGATCGATGTTTTCTATGTAGTTGAGCTGCCAAACACTGATATCATATTGGGTGTCCAATGGCTTGTTTCCTTGGGAAAACATTTCATTGACTACTAGGCCATGGAATTAGAATTCATGATGACATATGACAAGAAGGCAATTTTGAGGGGCATGTCCAATGATGCTCCCAGGATCGGTTCAACCAAGTGGATGGAGGTATATTCATGCATGGAGATATAGCTTGTGCCACAAAGTGTTTGATCACCGCTCATAAACCTTCAAACAACAACTGACAATATCCTGTAGACATCCAGACACTGTTAAAAAAACATGATCGAGTTTTTGGACAGATACCACTAGGGAGACCACTTGACAGGGGATTTGAGCACACCATTGAGTTGGAGGAGGGAGAAAAACCAATAATAACCACTCCTTACATGCACCCAAATAAATTTAAAGATGAAATAGAAAAGGCCATCAAGGAGTTACTAGTTCGTGGCTCGATGTGCATTAGAAATTGGGTGAAACCCAACAATTTTTTGCAAAAGTTAATAAGGAAAATACAACCAAATCCACTTTAACAAAATAAAGCATTATTTTAGAATCATATAAAATAATTCAAAAATAACATAATTTTATTTCTATTTTGTTATTGTTTTTTTATTCTCTCCTTTAAATATTTAACTTGTGGCAAAATAAATTAATATTGAAATCAAAGGAGAGCATTTGGCTTTAAAGTGACAATAGGCCTGACAATCTTTAACACAAAACGTTTCAAAAAGAGGACGAGCTTAGCGAAGTTTGCTAGAATTGGCAAGGGAGTGGTGAAGTTGATGAAAATGACAACAAGTTGGCAGAATGGATGCAAAGTTGACGAGGAGCTTAATTTTTTTTAACGGTGCAATTTAAGTGCTAACAGTGGGGCAACCCACAACTTAATTGACTCAAGTTTGGTGGCCATGAGGAACATTCCTATAGTTGACTTTGAGGGGATTAATGTAGTGGTATCCAACGGGCGCAGTATGCCTTGCACACAAAATATTCCACAATTATGCGTAGCATTGGGCAACTACACAGTGATCGATGATTTCTATATAGTTGAGCTGCCAGACACTGATATCATATTGAGTGTCCAATGGCTTGTTTCCTTGGGAAAACATTTTGTTGACTACTAGGCCATGGAATTAGAATTCAGGATGATAGATGACAAGAAGGTAGTTTTGAGGGGCATGTCCAATGATGCTCCCAGGATCGTATCAACCAAGTGGATGGAGGGTATATTCTAGCATGGAGATATAGCTTGTGCCACAAAGTGTTTGATCGCCACTCATAAATATTCAGACAACAACTGACAGTATCATGTAGACATCCAGACACTATTAAGCAAACATGATTGAGTTTTTGGACATATATCACCAGGGAGACCGCCTGACAGGGGATTTGAGCACACCATCGAGTTGGAGGAGGGAGAAAAACCAATAATAACCACTCCTTACATGTACCCAAAGAAATTTAAAGATGAAATAGAAAAGGCCATCAAGTAGCTACTAGATATGGGGCATATTAGACCGAGTTCTAGTCCTTTCACTTCTTTAGTTGTCTTGGTCAAAAGAAGGATGGAACCATGAGGATAGGCATAGACTACAGGGCTCTAAACAAAAAGACGATCAAGAACATATACCTTATATCGAGGATGGATAAGCTTTTGGATGAGTTGGATGGAACTGTATATTTTTCAAAGATTGATCTTCGATCGAGGTATCATCAGATTAGAGTCAGAGAGAAAAATATTCCCAAGACTGCTTTCAGGTGCCATTATGGGCACTATGTGTTTCTGGTCATGCCATTTGGGCTGACCAATGCACTAGATACTTTTCATTCCTGCATGAACCACATATTCAAAAAGAAACTAAGGGATTTCTTGTTGGTGTTCTTTGATGATATTTTGATATATAGCAAGACATGGGAGGAACACTTGGAACATCTGGATGAGATTCTGAGCATCATGGAGCATCAATCATTGTATGCCAAGGAGTCAAAGTGTGAGTTTGGCATGATGGAGATCCTATACTTGGGTCATGTGGTCAATGCTCAGGGAGTATAGGTGCATAGGGAGAAGATCCAGGCCATAATGGATTGGCCACCGCCCAAGAACCTTACACACTTGCGTGGATTCTTTGGGATATGCAACTACTACAGACAATTTGTAAAGGGTTCTCACAGTTGGCTGCACCACTCACAGATCTCATGAATAAAGGGGCATTTAGGTGAATAAAGGAAGCCTAAAGAACTTTTGACAAGATGAAGGAAGTGATGAGCACTTGCCCAATTTTAACACTTCATGATTTCACTCATCCCTTTGTGCTTGAGTGTGATGCATAAGGTGAGGGAATAGGAACAATTCTGATGCAACAGAGACATATGATATCATATGAGAGTCAAAAAATCATAGAGTAAGAGAGACTCTACTCCATCCACAACAAGGAAACACTCACCATAATGTGTGCATTGACAGAATTTAGGCAATACTTGGTAGGTGGAAAATTTGTAGTCAAGAATGACCACAACAATTTGAGACACTTTTTGGGGAAAAAGGATTTAAATGAGAGGCAACATAAGTGGGCCAACAAATTGTAGGCATATGAATTTTACATTGAGTATGTGAAAGGAAAGAAAAATGTAGTTGTTGATCCTCTCTCCAGGAAACCAAATATATGTTCACTTGTAGAGATTTTAGCTGACTGGAAATCTCATCTCTTGGTAGAGTACTCCAAGAATAAGTTTGCTTGTGAGTTGAAGGATCACAATGTACATGATGATACAAAGTGGCGGGTGACATCATCTACTACAAGGACCACATATACTTAGTCCCAGAGTCTACATTGAAGGAGATGATTATGAGGGCTATGCATGATACACCCTTGTCAGGGCATCTTGGGTGCTTTAAAACGTACAGGCGGATCAGGGAGAGGTTCACTTGAGAGGGTCTCAAAGATGATGTACTAATATATGTGAGGGAGTGTATGAATTGTTGGCAGAACAAGTTAGAGTAGACTCATCCTGCGGGGTTACTACAATCATTTCCCATTCCATATCATAAGTGGGAAAACATATCCATGTACTTCATCACAGGTTTACCTAAAGTACAGGGCATAGATTGCATATATGTGGTGGTCGATCGATTGACCAACTTTACACATTTCTTTGCCATATCCTTAGAATACAAGGCAACACAAGTAGCATAGTTGTTCTTCAGGGAAGTATTCAGACTCCATGGGTTGTCTAAGTACATTGTCAATGAGAGGGACAACAAGTTCCTTAGTGCATTTTGGCAGGAGCTGTTTAGGTTGGCTAGCACATAATTGACTCCTAGCACTTGTTACAACCCCTAGATAGATGGTCAGGCAAAGATCGTGAACAAATGGCTCGAGGGGTATTTGCGTAACTATGTGTCCAAGCAACATAAGGCATGGGTTAGGTGGTTACATTTGGGTGAACATTGTTATAACACCACTTACCACATGTCCATTGGTATGACCCCATTTTGAGCTTTATATGGCTACGGTGCTCCTTCATTTGTTGATTTGACAATTGGGGATAGTAGGGATCCCAAAGCTAAGGACAAGATCCAATAAATTCAATACATCCTCAAGACTCTCAAGGACAATTTATAAATGGCCCAGAATCAACAAAAGATTTATGTGGACAAGCACATGGTTGAGCACATTTTTGAAGTGAGAGACTTGGTATTCTTGAGATTACATCCATACAAACAATCTTCACTAAAGAAAAGTGGTGTAGAAAAGATTAAGCCCCACATTTATGGCCCCTACAAGGTGATTCGAAGGGTTGGTGAGGTAGCTTATGAGATGGAGTTGCTGAAAAGAAGTAAGATTCACAATGTGTTTCATGTTTCATGCCTCAAGAAGGCATTGGAACAACATGTCACTTCTTCGGCAAAGTTAGCCCCGTTGGATGAGGAGATGCAGTCAGTGTTGGTTCCTGAGGAGGTTTTGGAGGTACGGGAGAGAAGATAGTGTAACATGGTGATTCGAGAGTACCTCATTAGGTGGAGATATTTTCCAACAGAAGATGCCACATGGGAAAGTGACCAGGTCTTGCAACATCCTAACTTGCAGTTGCTTGAGGACAAGCAATCTCGGGAAGGGAGGATTGTAATGTCCCTTTCCAAATGATCTCTCTAGGAGATTGACGTAATAGCCTAAGTGATTCCTGTAGGCTATAGTCAGTGGAAAAAGTGGATTAATTAATTATTTAATGTCATGAGGATGGGAAAGTAATTTTAAAAAAAGTGACATTGAGTAATTAATAAAAAGGGTGTTTTAAGTGACTTAAGTTTATAAAGTCACTTTACTTTATTAAGAGGGTAAAAGGGTATGAAAAGGGTCAACAGGGAGATAAAATGAGAATATGGGTGCACTCTCTCATTATGCATATGTTATTTCCTAAAACGAAATTGAGAGAGCTCTTGTGGCTTTGGCTCTTAGGATGAAAAACCCTAGAAGAGTTTGAGACTGGGTTCAGTGGTGAAACTATCCACCCTAGCCAATTGTGGAGGAGAGATCATGCTCATATCTTCCCACTGTGTTTCATTTTGATGGATTTTCTCATTGTGGGCTGAGTTCTTTTCATTGTGGCTGAGTTTTATTAGTGGCGATTGGGCTCTTCATTTACAAAGGCAAATTTTGTTGAAAGGGTCGACTTCTTGTGAAGAAGATTAAATCATTTTTAGTGGGTCAAGCTCAGACTATGGGAGGGCTGAGTTTCACTAAGGCTAGGGTTGAGTTCCCTTAGAGAGGTCGTGATATTGTTGAAGAGGGTCGCACTATCCAGTGGTTTCATTTACTGACAGAAAGGGGGTCGACTTACCTCACCATTGGGTTGATTCTCAGTGTTGGAGCTAGCATAACCATTACTAGCCAAATCTGTTATTACAGGGGGTCGAGTTGACTGTTATAGAGGTCAAATTGATAGTGGGAAAGGTCGTCTTGACCTGGGTTGTTGCCATTTGTTGATGGGAACGAAATATTGTTGTGAGAGAAGCTGAATATCAGTGGCTATCACCTACATGCACATCCCATAAATTATGAGGCTACCATTCAGGCTTGTTGGGTTGAATTTCCTTCATCATAGACCTATAAATTTCAACATAGAATACACTAGGTTCTTCTTTATTTGTTGTTGTAGTAATTATTTGGATTTTAATGTACTTTGACAGTCATAGAAATTCATGCAATAATATCTTGGATTTCGATATTAGTGTTTATTGAAAGTCATAACAAGGACCATAAATATATATAAGAACCATTGATAAAATGTTTGTATGAAACTGCTTGACGAAATGTCCATATTGGTAAATTAAACAAAAACCCCCAAAAAATTAGTGGGAATATTACATATTGAGGGGTAGTCCTTGAAAAGGAATCCATGTTCATCGCACTTTCGATGTACAAAGGGGATATGTTCATAATCTAAAGTTTAAATCCAAACATTACCTTGATGGTTGATGCAAATAAAATCTAGAAGAAATCCATAGACATTCATATAAAAACATTTTTATTTACCTATTTTTATGACCTTCAAAGGTGTTAACATAAGTGCCCAACATGTTACCAATATTAACAATGACTTCGTACTATAATTTTTGGAATAACAAGTACATACAAATCCAAACCAAATTTAAAGGTGTTAACATAAGTGCCCAACATGTTACCAATATTAACAATGACTCCGTCTCGTAATTTTTGGAATAACAAGTACATACAAATCCAAACCAAAGCATAGGTGTAGTCCTCATTTTTCAAACTAAATCTTTTTCATTTAGTAACAAAGATGTAAACTACAAAGTTGAAGAAATGCATACCACTTTATAGTTATCTTATGTTAATTTGATATTAGTATCATTTATTATGTTAATTATATTAATTTGATATTAGTATCATTTATTATGTTAATTATTAAAATAAAGGACGAAGTAATAAGGTCTCTTTTTAACGAGGAAGGAGAAAATTAATTTGAATATAAATTAATCATAAAAATAATTAACAATGAAAAACATTTATTCGAATATTAATCTATAAATTAATGATAAATTTTATGAAAATGTTAATCTAAATATCAAATTATAAATTAATCATATTTTTTAATTAAATTTTAATCTAAATATGAAACTATAAATGGATAATAAAGTTTATTAAATTTTAAGAAATAACTAAAGATGAAACTATAAATCAATCATCATGAAGGAAGAAAAGGTCACCTTAAATTTTAATGAATGATAAATTTTAAGAAAATGTTAATCTAGATATTAAACTATAAATTAATCATAATTTTTGTTAAATTTCAATATAAATATGAAACTGTAAATCAATAATAAAGTTTATTAAATTTTAAGAAATAGTTAAACGTGAAACTATAAATCAATTATGAAGGAAGAAAATGTCACTTTAATGAAACTTTTAATTAATTGTAAATTTTGTTAATTTATAAGGAAGTAAACAATTGGTAGGTTCGTTTGAGTGGTTAAGTATTGTGAATTACAAGTAGAAGGTCACTCAGTCAAGTTCTTGAACTTGTTGCTTTGTGGATATTATTGGACCTCACTCGATGTCCCTAGTTAGTTAAAATGCTAAAACTACAACTGAATAGTTTACATAATGACAATTTTGGGATTTGGCTTCGATTGAGTGGCTTGATTTCACTTTGTGGCTTGTTAGACTCACTTTGGGAAATTTATTTCATGGCTTAGACTTTGCTGGTCTCTCTAAAGATCTCTATGAAGCACTGCTCTCTCTATGTGGAAAATCAAAAGATTAGTCTCCTAAACGTTTGTGGAATTTCCTCTATTTCTAATGGTCTTTTCCTTTGTCGTCATTTCCTAGTTACTTGTTATGGTAGTCTATTTCTAGTCGAGCCTATGGAAGTTGGAACAGGGAATTTGCACGTGTTACCATTTGCATTCTCGAAGATGCCCACTATGTGAAACCATTGATATTCACTAAGTTTTGATAAGACGAGAAAGTCTTATTGCAAATAATAGACCTCGATTTTCACTGTGATTGGTAGGTTGCACTCCCAGGAGGAAATTAGAAGTAATGAATATTCCTTTATCATGGAAACTTTGCATAACAAGGAGAGGAAAATAGAATCTCTTCAAGCTGAATTTAGCTAGAAGCCACAAATGTGTGTTATACCCTTCCATAAATGGTCGTGAATTTGTCTAGAAGTCCCAATTCTATTGCCTCAAATCCCAGACAATCTATTGTATCAATTGTTGAGGAAATTAAAGAAGAAGAGATTGGCCAACTGTAGCATTATGATGTGGAAATAATGGGCATGGAAGCCATACTAAAAAATCAAGAGGAAGATGAAGCCAACAACAAGCATACCTTTACCCAATACTAGTTTTTAAATGTTTTGCAAATTTTGAGCATTTACTATAAAACTGATATTAATGTCGGTTCTCAAAATCCTCCAAAAAGAATTGTCATACTTTTTAAATAGATAAGTTTCAATTTTTTTGAACAATTTCATAACATCAAATTTTAGAATAGACTCTATATTTTTGTATTATTACAATTGCAACAATTTTCTAATACAATTTCTTCCTTGCCAGGTTGGAATGGGAATACATGCATTGCTATGGCGAGACCGAGGGAGAAATAGAAGTCTGAAACAACAGAGACACGTGGGAAGCAGGTTGAAGTACAAGTGGTATCCATGCAGAGGATGACTCGTGCCAGTGTGTCACACGCCAGCCATAAGACATTGGGATGGTAGATGACCCCCAAAGAACCTATTGAATTAGTTAATCATAATATTATATTAATATGTGGTTAATATGCAAACAAGACAGTTTTTTCCTGGAGTGTGTATAGTTCAAATATGGGACTTAGAAAATTTTTGTCTCAATGACTTGAAATAAAGGTTCCTGGAAAAAAGGACCAGGAATCACACACATTAAACATTAAAATATAATAAACACAATTTCTTGAAATCCAACATAGTTGAAGAATTTTTTTTTAGCATTCTTAAAGCAACCCACAAGGCACTGTTGAAATTGTTCCCAGGCACTATCGAAATTGTTCGCGAATTAGTTTTCTTTGAAATTTATCAAAAATTAATAATGTTTGTTACATATTTCTGGAAATTTAAATGCGTTTGTCATATAGACTGGGATTGGGGCTCCCGCGGACCATAAAAGAAATAAGTACAAGAAATAGGACTGTAGAAAGAAGAAGTGCACGGCGGTAGAGAGGAAGACATGGAAAGAAGAAATTGGAAGTTATGAGTATTTGGTTAGAGATTTATATTTAAAGAGGTAGAATAACTGGATTGATAAAGAAAGCAAGATGTGATTAGTATAGAATTACTATGAAGCTGATGCCTTTTTGTTGCTCTCATCAACGACCACTGGAATCGTGCCAATCGATTGTTGCCCTTCGTCGGCGAGCTTGTCCATTCTCCTTTAGAGCCATTCTCCGATGTAGTTTCTTGTGGGGGCCATGTTGATTTCATCCCGGATTTCTATGTCGAAAATCTCGTTTTCTAATTTCCTTAGATCCATAGAAATACTATGCAGAGCCTGTTAAATTTCTTCATTGTGTGCCGAATAGTCCACTAGCTAGTTCTCGACGTCATCTTCGCCATATTCAAGGATGCCGTAAAATTTTTCTAAAGACAACCCCTTTAAAATATCAAGTTGTTCATCGAAGGTTTGCTTGGTTAAGGACAAGGATTTGAGGATTAAGTTTGGGTCTTGAACCTCGTTGGTACTTCCAGCTAAGTCTATTTAGGTCAGGTTTCTGAATAATTCTTCTTGTTAGAATGTGCTCGTTTAACCATAGACAATATCACTATTGTCACCCAACCATAGGCCGAAGCCACCCCTGAGCACCTTTGACCTTGACAGAGAGAAGAATCCTAGTAGAAAATCAATAGCCAAGCAAGGCTAATGCACCAAGCAAGAAGTAACCAAAGCTGATCAGAGAGTCCAACCCAGAAAGATAGAAACAATAGACTTCAGAACTGGCGACAACACCTTCTCCAGGACTTGCGCACAAGACTGCTAGACTATAGTGCACACAAGTGTCTCTCTGCAATTTTGAGAAGTGTGTGTAAAGTGAAGACTGGCGCCCTGTATTTATACTAGTTCTGGCAGACTGCCTGGGCCAACTTCTCATTCTGGGTACTAATTAATTCATATTAATTATCTCTCTTAGACGACATCTCTTCTAGGGTTACATTCACTTCTTTTCTTTCTTCCGGAATATTCTAATCTTGTCAAAGGTCACAATGGAGGTTGATACCTCCTGAAGCTACCATAATATCAACACTCCCTCCTAGCTAGGGAGGTATAATTGATAATGGTCTTGAGCACAAACAGACCATTCAACTAGTAGCATCACAAGCACCATCATTATTATCCAATTGGATAATCTCCATGACAACTGGTACAATGTCAACTGATAGAACACAACTGTGTTTATCCATAGTAATACACAACTACTCAATCCGTGACACATTGTCACAAACAATGGAAAATATCCACCACAGTAGCATACTTCTACTGTCTGGAGACATACAATGTCCATAGTAATCATATCAACTGATATCAAACTGCACAGAAACAATGTTATTATATAAACTGAGTTATTTGGGCCATTCTTCCACTCACATCTGTGAGATCTAGAAGAGCATCTACCCTTAGAGTAGAACATCAATGATGGGCTATCTGGACTATTCTTCTCAAGCAAGGAAGAATAAATGTCCTGATTTCTGAGCCTAGACCATTCCCTATCCGAGCCATTCCTCCAACACTAAAAAAAGTGCAACCTGGAGAGAATGAGTCTACCCTAGGGAATGCCTGTCCCTGATTGCTGAACTTGGACCATTCACCTATCTGGGCCATTCCTCTGGCACTAAACAAAGTGCAACCTGGAGAGAATGAATCTGCCCTAGGGAATGATTGTCCAAACCATTTCCTAAGGAAATGACTGTCCTGCACCAACCGCCAAAACAAACCATTCTTTGAAACTGCTCACAACTGTGAGCTTCGAAAAAATGACTGTTCGACGAGGCAGACCGATCTTCTTAACCACTACTGAGAGTGACCGTCAAGAAGAGACACTGTCCTAGACCATTCCCTATGTTAACCACAAAGGGAATCGTTGTCTATGGTACATCGACAATCCATCGAACCATTTTCATTATGAAAATGACCGTTTGATCTGGGCCATTTTCTGAACTGGAAAATCCCTGTCCGTAAGAAATCTCAACCACTTTCCGAACTGGAAAGGAACTGCCCAAGCTGGACCATTTTTCAAACTTGAAAATGAATATCTTCAATTCAATGATATGTCATTTTTCCCTCCCAACCTGGAGAGTCATTTCTTCCCTTTCAGTTAAGGGAGTTGTTTCCACGATCCCCAATTTGTCTCGGAAATATGAAAACTTTATTCTAGACAGAGGCTTTGTCAGGATATATGTTGTCTGCTCATATGTGGGGATATACTGAAGCTTTACTTCTCCTTCCTGAACTTTATCTCAAATAAAGTAGTATTTGATCTCAATGTGTTTCGACCGTTCATGAAACATTGGGTGTTCTAATAGCCTTATACAAGTTTGATTGTCATAGTGTATTATGGTCGAATATGGAACCTGATCAAATAATTTGAAAATTAGCTTTCTCAGTCATATTGCTTCCGTACATGCCTCACATGCTGCAATATATCATGCTTCTGTTGTGCTGAGTGCGACAGACTTCTGTTTCCTACTGCCCCAAGATATAATAGCCGAGCCCAAGCTGAAACACATCCCTGAATACTCTTTCTGTCTTCTATACTTCCTGCCCAATCTGAATCTGTGAATCCATGAAGCTGTATATCACTATATGTGGTATATCTTAAACCATAGTTTATTTTGCCACGAATATATCTTAAGACATGCTTTGCAGCTGTCCAATGTTCATTTTTAGGTTCCACCTGGAATTGGCTTAGTGTGTTCACGACAAAGCAAATGTCTGGTCGAGTATTTACCAAATACATCAATGACCCAATCAATTGTCGATATAGTGATGGATCTACTGGATCAGAATCTAAATCTCTTACTTTTCTTATATCTGTGGTCATAGGAGTGTCCATGGATTTGCAATCCATCATTCCAAACTTTTGAAGAATCTTTATTGCATACTTTCCTTGTCCATGGAATACTTCACCATGCTTCTGCCATACTTCTAGTCCCAAGTAATAATGCATGAGACCAAGATCTTTCATATCAAACTCAGAAGCTAGTTCCTTTTTGCACTGGATGATGAGAGACTCTTCACCTGTTAGGAATAGATCGTTGACATATAGCAGTAGAATCACAGGTGCATTGTTCACGACTTTGTAGTAAAGATTTGGATCTGCATGACTTTTGGAGAAACCAAGTCTCATTAGGTAGTTGTCTATTCTGGCATACCAAGCTCTTGGAGCTTGCTTTAGTCTATATAAATCTTTCTTTAGTCTGCAAACATGAGTGTCTATGGAATGTACTTCAAACCCTTGAGGTTGTTCAATGTATACTTCTTCTTCGATTGCTCCATTGAGGAAAGATGTCTTTACATCCATCTGATGTAAACTCCATCCCATGGAAGTGGCAAGAGACATGATAGCTCTAATGGAAGTATATCTGGCAACTGGAGCAAATGTTTCATCATAGTCTTCTCCCTCCTTTTGGGAGAACCCTCTGGCTATGAACCTTGCTTTATATTTGTCCACGCTTTCGTTCGCTGCATGTTTGATCTTATAGACTCATTTTGAAGTTACTACTGATTTTTCTTTAGGTCTAGGCACAATTTCCCATACATCATTTTTCATGATGGATTGGTGTTTTTCTATCATGGCTTCTTTCCATTGTTTCTTCTGAACTGCCTCTTCAAATGTGGTAGGTTCTTTGTCTAGAAGCTTTGTCATACATGTTGCATAGCTAGAGAATCTTTTAGGCTTCTTACTTTTTCTGAAGGACCCACTTGGGGCCTTGAGTATTTTTGCTTCTTGTAGGGTAGCTTCAAGCCAAGCTAGTCGTTTCTTGGTCTTAGGTACAGTGTCTGAATCAATGGTCTCACATGGTTGCATTGAATGGTCAAGTTGTTCCTTTTCTTCATTCTGGTTTTTTGGAAGACATGTGCCTTCTTCAATAGGCTCTTCATACTCTTCTTCTTCTATAGTTTCTTCTAGAGATTTCTTGAAAGCCATCTTTTCATTGAAGGTCATGTCTCTGCTAAATTCAATCTTACGTTGTTTCGAGATATAGATTCTATAAGCCTTGGATGATTCACTATATCCCACGAATATTCCCTTCTTTCCTGAGGGTTCTAATTTATTCCTTTTATCCTTGGGAATGTGAAAGTAAACAAGGGATCCAAAGATTCTTAAGCTTTACACATTAGGTTTCTTTCCTAAGAAGGCTTCTTCTGGAGTCATATCCTTCACTATGCAGTGAGGACTTCTGTTCTGAACATATATTGTTGTCATGGATGCTTCTCCCCATAAAAACATAGATAAACCTTGATCGTTTAGTAGTGCCTTCATGATTTCTTCAATAGATATGTTCTTCCTTTCTGCTACGAAATTTTGTTGAGGATTATGAGGAACAATCAACTCCCTCCTAATCCATGCCGATTTGCAAAAGGAAACAAATTCCTTGGATGTGTATTCTCCTCCATTATCTGTTCTCAAGGTATTGATTTTCTTGTTTGTGAGGTTCTCTATCTCTGATTTGAATTCTTGAAACTTGTTGAATACTTCGTCCTTTGTCTTCAAGAGATATAACCAAGTCTTTCTTGAGTAATCATCTATGAAGATTACGTAGTAAAGAGAACCTCTTAGAGATTTGATTGGCATCAGACCGCAAACATCTAAATGTATTAGATCTAGAATTTCCTTAGATCTATTGTTGCTGCTTGGGAATGGTTTCTTGATATTCTTTCCAAGAGTACATCCTTTGTAAATTACTTCATGTGTAGACTGTAATTATGGTATTCCTTCAACCTTCTTTTTGAGAAAAGGTAATGCTTAATAGTTAATATGAGCGTACCTTCTGTGCCAAAGTTCATTGGGATTGACTTCATCATGTACAAGAGCTTCTTCATTTAGTTGTAGTAGTCTATATAGATTTCCTTCACGAGTTCCAATAACCCTAGCATTCTCTATGCTGGAGTCTTTATTCCAAGATAACAGTTTTCCATCTACGAAAGCTATTATGTTTCCTTTGTCTTCTAGGCAAGATATGGATACAAGATTCTTTTATAAACCAAGTACATATAAGACATTGCTCAAATGAACATTGTTACCTATTTTCAACTTGATGAAGGCTTGTCCAAATCCTTCAACTGGGCAAGTGCATTTGTCTCCAAGATCCACCTTGTACGATGTCTTCTTTTCATTTAGATTTGAGAGTCTGGCTTGATCTCCCATCATATGCCTAGAAGCTCCACTGTCAATTATCCACATGTCATCTTCAATCGTTCCTGTGAGTGGCTGAGTAGTG
Source organism: Picea engelmannii (assembly GCA_009831015.1). NCBI lineage: Eukaryota > Viridiplantae > Streptophyta > Pinopsida > Pinales > Pinaceae > Picea > Picea engelmannii. Next base: position 217,034 of record ML789271.1, read on the forward strand.
TAGATGACTAGTCTTTTCATTCATGACATCGGTTGACTGGTGACTGGTCACGCTTTGATCCAAAACTTCAACTTTGACGTTTCTGCCTTCTAAGAGTGCCAAGAGGTGCGTTGGACTAAGGCACACTTGAATACCTTCTTCTTGAGCGAGATGTTCCATCATAAGGTGTTGGATCAGGGTTTTAGGGTTTCTGCAACTGCATTTGCTAGTAACCCTAGAGACAATGTCTTGGAAGCTACTCTTGCTAGTAAACCCTAGCAACAGTTCTTCAACGAGCTTAGTATCCTAATGGCTATGCTTCCTTCTAGCGGTTAGACTGAATGGAGGTGTGGGCCCATAACCTACTAGAATGTGCTTGTTTAACCATAGACAATATCACTACTGTCACCCAACCATAGGCCGAAGCCACCCCCAAGCACCTTTGACCTTGACAGAGAGAATAATCCTGGTAGAAAATCAATAGCCAAGCAAGGCTAATGCACCAAGCAAGAAGTAACCAAAGCTGATTAGAGAGTCCAACCCAGAAAGATAGAAACAATAGACTTCAGAATTGGCAACATCACCTTCTCCAGGACTTGCGCACAAGACTGCCAAATTACAGTGCGCACAAGTGTCTCTCTGCGATTCTGAGAAGTGTGTGTAAAGTGAAGACTGGCGCCCTGTATTTATACTAGTTCTGGCAGACTGCCTGGGCCGACTTCTCATTCTGGGTACTAATTAATTCATATTAATTATCTCTCTTAGTTGACATCTCTTCTAGGGTTACATTCACTTCTTTTCTTGCTTCCAAAATATTCTAATCTTTTCAAAGGTCACAATGGAGGTTGATACCTCCCGAAGCTACCATAATATCAACACTTCTTTCTTTGATATGGATTGTTCACATGATTCGACAATGAGCTGTAGGTTCTTAACTTTATCTTTCTAGCATGCTTTTAATTGTTTGATTCAGTATGGGGAGGGGAGATCCTCTTGTCTTCTTTTCAGATCCGAGTTGTTGATGACATGGTTGGAAAAAGGGATCAACATCTATTGATATAAACGTTCTTCATTTTTTAAATTCATCTGCAAATGTTCGTGCAAATCATTTGCCCTCATTTGAAAGGAAGCTATATTTTGTGATGTTTTTGAGGCTTAAGTAATTAGCTGCATTCTTTTATTGATATTCTTCTCTACATAGCCTCTACAAGATGTGAGGAGGCTAGAGGATCCTTTTAACTTGGATGCAGGGGTGGCAGGCACGGTTTTTGTTGAAGGACTGGAAAACCGGCGTAGGAATGAAATCCTCCTCCAATTCCTTGATTCGGTCGTTCAGTCTAGCATTCTCCGCTTCAATTTCTCTAATGGAATCATCAAGAACATCTGCGGTTGCGCGGTGAAATAGAGAGATTTGGGACGGCTACATTTTCCTAAGGTTAATCTCTGAACGAAATCTTCCTTTCTTATTTGTTACATCTCTATTTTCAATAATTAAATTTTTAGATTGGATGTCAAAAACAACGCTTTGGAATACGAAGGATTCATCTTCGTAAAAAATGTCGGTCTCAACTATTTCCATTGTGGAACTATGGTGCATCGCGTCTGCGGGCGGATCAACTTTGCGAAACACGACATCCACAAAAGTTTCAAGTTGCATGTCCTCACTTTCAGTTTCAGGCTCTTTCACCTGCCTTACAATGTTTTTTCTCTTCTTCGTCACGGGAACCTTGTGAGAACTATCAATTTTTCCGCGAGGAGGGTTCTTATCTCCTCCTCCGTTTGAATATTTCTGGGTTGCTTTCTTATTGGGGTGGGACATTGAAGCAATGCTCCGTGATGTCGTGCTCTTGGGAGTGCTAGTCGGGGACTGGACACTCTTCTCACCAGAGCCTTTTCCCTATTGTCTGTACAATTCAATTGCGCTTTGCAATGTCTCTACGTCGCCATCGTCAGAAGTAGGAGTGTTGTCGTCACTGTCTCTGTCTTCGGTCAGACGTCTATGGATAAAAGAATTGCTAAAGTCAACTGATAGTAAATGTTCTCGAAAAATCTCATTAGGGTTGAACCCTTCTAGCCTTTTAACATATTTTAGGTTCAAGTTCTTAAAATGGCCTGCGAATTCTTCAATCTTGTTGATGTTTCTGAACACGAAGTCCCCAACTTTCTAAGGCAGAGGAATGAATTGTTTTTTTCTCTTGCCATGGAAAAAATGCAACCAATAGTTGTATTGCCTTGCTATTTCTGTAACAAACATCTTGTTCGTGATGTGACATGGAAGGAAAGAAGGATTTTCCTTGGAGCCAAAGATCATTATTACACTGTAATTTTCCTTTCATTCAAGTGTCCCCTTCCTGTCCAAAAACTTGTTTTCTTGGCCAAACATCCAGGGAGCATCATTTCCTAACAATAAATCTTTGAAAACCGAGACAAAGTCATTAAAAACCTCATAAAAACAATGGGAGGCCTTGTGCCTCCACAAGGTCTAGTACCAGAATGTTACTGGGTCAAATTCATAGTTTATTTTCTTGGACAAAGACATTTTTGGAAACAGACAAGAATGTGCTATTACGAAAATCAAGTAGGATGACATATAAAATTTATTCTCTTCTTTGAATCGTGACAGTTGGGAACAAATTTCAATGGAAATTAGCTTTCCCCAATAAAAAATGAATTTTTCCTTGACTGTGAAGTACAAAATATAAAGAACTATGCAAGAAATGCTTGCTGTGGATTCCTGTCCCGTTATTCTTGTAAACAACCAAGCAATTTCCCGAAATGGATTTCTAAAGGAACTGACCTGCAACTTTGTGATATCTTCAGGAATTGTTGTCGGGTCTTCGAGGAACTTGGGTAAGAGGTCCAACCCGTTATCATGTTTTTCTAGGAACTGCTTGCAATCTTGTCCTATGAAGGTCAATGTTGGCTCCAACAATCTTAATATTTTGCGGAAGACCTGAGGTGACAAAGAAACAAGAGAATGGTCGTGCAGTGGAATAATTCTTTGTCTTGAAATATATTTTTCGGCGCACCAAGAGACCACCTCCTTACAGTAAAAAACCTCAGGGACACAGCCTGCACGAGTGATTCTAGATGTCCAAATCAATTCGTTCTGGGAAGAACAGGATGAATAGTAAAAGTATGCCTTGGACCACTGGAAGTTCCGGTCCTCACATCCGAAGATATTCATTGTATCTCCACAGAACTGTATCTCCAGACTATGTTTGAAATGAAGAGTTGGAAGGGATAATATAACCCCACACAAATCTTGGTCCAATGCGTGTGAATGGGAGATCTCCTCGAGCCTTTCGCTCATTAATGACAATCTCGATGGCTGTTGCATGATGCTATGTTAGAATTAAAGACTGGTAATTGCATACCTCGAAATGCGAAGATGGCGGGTACGACAAAGAGCAATTAAGGATTGGAGATTTCGTGAACGTGCCAATGCGACGACCTGTGTTTAAGATGAACAATCGGAAGGGATAATATAACTCTCCACAGATCTTGGTTTAATGCGTATTAATGGGAGATATCCTCGAGCATTTCTCTCATTAATGACAATGTTGACGGTTCTTGCATGATGAGCTGTTAGCATGAAAGGTTACTAATTGCATATTAATAAAGAAGTACGAAGGTCGCGAGGATGGGAAAGAGAAATTAAGGAGTGTCTAATTATCGAAAGCGGTCGGGCGAGATTCAAAATAGGGTTACAAGGTACAACTGTTAGAGGTGAGGGCCCGAGGGTCAAATTGTATGTCTCAGAACTTTTTGACTGCAAAACGCATAACACGGAAGAGGGCATGATGGGACAGTGTAGAGGTCAATTTGTATATCGCGGAACTTTGGGTACTGTTTGCAGGCCGCAGAAAAATGGAAGCGCAATCGTGAGCCTGCCTGTCCGGGAACCCGCAATCGAAAAAAGTGACTTAAGTATGGAATAGGGAAATGACTGGCTGAACTCATTTTCGCTAATATATTGAAATTTGTAATAGATATCCCATTACTTGGCAATATCTTTTCTACATGTCTCTGGGAAAGTTCTGTGGCGATAGTCAATGTGACTGTCTCGTAGAGCCTTTTGTTTTTTAATGACGGTATGTACGGTTGTTGGATGATGAACTGTTAGCATTAAACCTTGGTCATTGCATACTTTGAAAGAAGTGTGAAGGTGGCGGGCATAATAAGCAGTGTCTAAGAATTGGAGATTTCGTGAACCCACCAACCCGAGAATCTGCGAAAGAGATTCCATGAAATGGAAAAGTATGGAAAGCGGTCGGATGCGCTTCAAAATAGGGTGACAATGGTTCCCCGGGAGACGTGACTTCCCGAAAGTCAAATTGTATGTCTCAGAAATTTTGAGTGCAAAATGTGTACCACGAAAGAGAGGATGATGTGGAAGTCTGGTGGTCAATTTGTATATGGTAGAAGTGCGGGAGATCTCCTCGAGCCTTTCGCTCGTTAATAACATGTTTAAGGTTCCTGCATGACGAAGTGTTAGCATTAAATCTTGCTAATTGCATATCCAGAAAGAAGTACGAAGGTGGCGGGGACAGGGAGAAACAATTAAGGAATGACTAATTATCGAAAGCGGTTGATCGGGCTTCAAAATAGGGCTACAAGATACAACCAGTGGAGGTGAGGGCCTGAGGGTCAAATTGTATCTCTCAGAAGTGTTGACCGTAGAACGCGTAACATGGAAGAGGGCATGATGGTGCATTCCTGCGGACAAATTGTATATCACAGAACTCCAGGTATTGTTTGCTAGTCGCAGAACATTGGAAACATAACCCCGAGCCCGCCAGTTCGGGAACCCACAATTGAAAAAGTATGGAACAGGGAAACGGTAGGCCGGACTTGATACACAGTGGTTGTAGCATGTGCAACCATGGAAATGTACCACGTCATGAACATACAACCAACTTGCGGCTAGGTATTGAAAGGAATGACAGACGGTCGGGCTTGTGACGAGGCATTCCAACGAACAAATTGTATATCGTAGAACTCCGGGTACTGTTTACAAGTCGCAGAAAATTCGAAACACAATTTTGAGCCCGCCAGTCTGGGAACCCACAATCAAAAAAGTGTCTAAGTATAGAATAGGGAAATGGTGGCCCAGACTTGTTTTCGCTAATATATTGAAATTTGTAATAGCTTTCCCATTGTCTGGAAAGATCTTCTCTGCATGTTTCTGGACAAGTTGTGTAGGGATTGTCAGTGTGACTGTCTCCTTGAGGCTTTTGCTTATTAATGATGATATTCACGGTTGTTGCATGATGAAGTCTTAGCATTAAACCTTTGTTGTTGCATATTTGGAAAGAAGTACGAAGATGGCCGAGACATGAAACAATGACTAGGAATTGGAGATTTTGTGAACTCACCAACCCGAGGATCCAAAATAGGGTGACAAGGTTTCCCCAGAAGACGTGAGGCCCCGACGGTCAAGGGGACGATGTGGGAGTCTGACAATCAATTTGTATATCGCGGAGGTCTGGGTGCTGTTTGTAGGTCACAAAACAATGGAAGTTAATCTAAAGGTCAAAATAATTAATGTGCATTGGGAAGGGCGCGATTGTGGTGGGGATGGAAGGAAGCCATAAATGGTTTGAAACTTTTTATGAACCCGGGTAAAGTGAAGCTTGCGAGTTGGAGAAGGCCGGGGTGGAATTGTAGATCACGGATTTTTTTGGGTGAAAGATGTATATCACGGAACATGTGGACAAATTTGGTTAAGTATATAAAGGAACGACGGTCATTTCGAGTACTGTAAATGGTGATTTAATGTGTGTTAATGGGAGATGTCCTCGAGGTTTTTTGCTTGTTAATGCCAATTGTTTCATACCAATGTGTTAAGTTGTCACTAGTAAAACCATAATTAATGTGCATTGGGAAGGGCACGAGTTTAGTGGAGATGGAAGGCAACGACAGATGCTTTGAAACTTTTGTGAACCCTGGTAGAGAGAAGCTTGCGAGTTCGAGGAGTCTGCGGTGGAATTGTAGATCACAGAAGTTTTGAGTACAAGATGTATATCATGGAACAAACAGCAATAGAATTCGAAAGCACCAGCCCCGACAACCGTGGCCATAAAATTGGCTAAGTATGGAAAGGAATGACGGTCAGTCGGACAGACTCGTCATGTGAGGATATAGATGGAGATGAAGATTCGTCAGCCCCCCAACTCGGGAACCCGCGATCATAGAAAGGCGACTGATTATATAACTAGAAAGGGATAATAGACGGGAAGAAGAAAAGGGAAAAAGGGCTAAGTATCTCACAGAACAACATCTACTGTATGTTTATTAATGCCAATCTTTTAGAACCCGTGGTGAGTTCTCACTAGTAAAAGAATAAATTGCAGATCACAAATTTTTTTGGGTGCAATATGTATATGACAGAACATGGGGCATAAGTGTTCGATACCACAAATCCAGGACTCGGTGGTCAGATAATTGACTAAGTATTGAAAGGGACCATTGGTCGGGCTTATGGTGTGAAGATATAGATAAATATGAGCATTTGCCAATCCGTGAACTTGGGAAGCCGTGATCATAGAAATGCCACTGAATATAGAACCACAAAGGGATAATAGAGGGGAAGAAAACAAGGAAAATTTAAAGAGAATTTGTTTATATTTATTCCAACATTATTCATATCAATATATATTAATAGATTATTTCTGGTCCAAATGTAAATCATCTTCCAATTTGTAGGGTGTTTTTCGGTTCACAAATTTCGTTGAAACCCATATAGAAAGAACAATATA
>ML789271.1:243341-255311 GCA_009831015.1 Picea engelmannii
TACTCATTTATGATTCGGATTTTTCTGCTAGACTAGCTGGGTTTCACCAGCGTTGACCAGATATTTAGGAACTTCGAATCTGAGGCTGGATAGATTTTTCACCATCTGTGTACATTCCAGATCAAGCCCATGTCCTTCATTTTAGTCTACCTGTTATGCCACATGTCAGATCATAAAGCATTTACAGGAAGTTACCACATTTGTAATTTTTTTGAAAATTTCAATTTTTAACACAAAATTTCCATAAATCGATTTTAATGTAGAAATAACAATCATGATACTATATTAATCAATTTCAATAAAATATGAGGGATTTATGGAGGTTTAGTGAAGAAAATGGTGGATAATGATGGGATTTTGGGACAAAAGATAGGCCAAAGAATGAAACCAACAGTGTTTGAATCAACATTCGAAAATTACAGAACCTTTTATGACAATCTAGCTTCTATGTCAAAGATCGTTGAGCGACCTCTGGATGTAGTATCAGACTCGACATACAATCAACTTTCGATCACTACTGATACTAATTTCAACTGTAACAAGTCGTGACACCCGACTCTAGGTAGTTTCAACTTCAGGCATCCACACTGGCGGTGACTCCAGGCTCCAGATAGCTTTGGCTTTAGACATCGACATTGGCGGTGGAAATGGGAACAATGCCATTGACTACAGTGCAGTAATGCGGTTAACAAGTAAGGTTGTCATTGTCAAAGCAATTAGACTGTAGGATTGTCAGACCTGCAAAGAACATCGACTTTAGTGTTGCTTTGTGATGACAATTACAATGTTTCTCTGAGTCTAGAAACCTTTGGAGGTTGGGTGCCCTGTGCGATAATGACCTTGACATTAGGTACATGTTAGACATCTATAATCTGACATTGCAGTGTTAATGCTATTGCCATAGTGGATAACGGCTCGATTGCATTGGCACAAGCAATATTAATTGTGTGATTATTTAACATCCTTGAAGGACGTGAATCCCAAACAATGCTTGAAACTTTTCGAACAACCGTGTGTTAAAAAAATACATTGTTTTATATTTTAAGAAATAAGAAATTGTATTTTCTATGTCTAACATTAGGTTGCACACATAAACCTTTTTAAATTAACCGAAATTAATATATATTCAACTCAGATTCCTGAAAGCGATCAAATTCCCTAGAGCTAGTTTATTTCCATCATGTTGGTTGGGATAGAAGGATCCACCACCAGAAAAAAGAAAGAAGGTAGCAATAAAAGAACTTGTGCAAACGCAAGCTGGTGATGGAAGCACTCTATGACCAGGAAGGCACTCTGTTCTTATCGATATGTGATCCTGATGAACAACTCGAGAGGTGCTTGCAGTGAGGCCATGGTGATTTATTTGATCCAAACAAGGCAATGCTTCAAGCATTGAACAATTCCTTTTTTTTTTCAAATATCGCATCTACTGCAATAGAAGAAATGCATTCTCCTTATTCAAAGCAAGGAAAACAACAAGATTGATATTGGGTGGAAACAACTCTGGAATATCCTACTACATCAACGTCTCCTCCAAAGAATGAAACAAAATGATTACATGAAGGTGGTAGTAAAATGTGATTTTCAGAAACCAAATCATTACCTGAACACGTCAAACTTCTTGCAAAAGGTGGTAGTATAAAGTAATCTTCAGAAAGTGTTGCAAAGTCCATAATCTAGAATTCCTTCCCATTAGCTTTTCCCAGTTACATGTCGATGCAGGCATTAGAAACTTTGGAGAGCCTCATTCCTTGGTTATATACCCACCTTCAAGTACGAGGAGAATATTCTTGCAAAGAGAGGTAAGCTCTCCGATCCAGATGCAATCATATGCATAGGAATAGTGAAAAAATTGTGTAGTAGTGATAGAAATTTGATTGTATGTGGAGTTTGTTACTACATCCAGAGGACGGTGAACAAATTTTGATAAAGAATCTGAATTTCTGTCAGGTCTGTTACCACACCTAGAAGTCACTCAACAAACTTTGAAATAGAAACTTATGTAATTTTAGGATGGTTATTCAACCACCCATACAGTTTCTCACATTCATGACGATCCAAATTTATAATTTCCTTCTGAATATATTTACGAATGGAGTAATATTTGGCGTCATTTCCGAATATTCCAAACCATTTTGCAAGCCACAATATGTGCGACTCCTCTGACGAAAGATAAATTCTTGTGTGGTTTGCAGAATTTGATACATTTTCCAAATCTGTGTTGTTGGAAGAAGCTATATACTTCAACGAAGGAGCATTTTGTAGGTGACCTGAAAGTCCCTTCCAATTTCCAGTAACAAAACAAAGAAGTTCAACATACAAATCTTCAGGCAGGCCTTTCAACCAACCAAAGCATCGAATACATGGAGAATACCAATCATAAGATACTTGATTTTTTTGTGTGGCTGAGTTTTTGTTGGCTAACATAGTTTTTTTTCGCTCAAAGATGACATCACATAAAACCATTCCCTCGTCTTTCAATTGGGCCTGAATGGCATCTCTAAGTTGTCTCACATGTCGATGACTAGGAACATTACAAGGAAGGCACCTTAAAGCCCAAGTCCTCGATGACAGAGAGAAATGAAAATAAGTATTTAAACTGAACGCTGGAGGATGATAGTATAATATTCCATAAATCTTGGTTTAATTCGGTTTAATGGCAGATGTCCTTGATCTTTTCGCTTATTAATGCCAATCTTTTCGAATATGTGTGCTGAATAATCACTAATAACATGAGTTAATATTTCCATATGCAAGCAAATTCTCAAATATGACAACTTGCAATATATGCACAGTATTAAAGAGGGACATGACATCAAGACGTTTGTGGATGGTAGCGGGGTAGTACACTATTGCATTGTTACTATGACGATGCCTTAAAAAAAAACTAAAATAACCAACACTTTTTGTCAACTCAAGATGGACGCAAAAAAAACATCAAATCCCATAATATTCGCCTGTTAATGCGTTTTAATGGGAGATGTCCTCGAGCTTTCCGCTTATTAAAGCCAAACTTTTTGAATCTGTCTGGTGGGTTGTCACTAGTAAAAGCATAATTAATGTGCATTGGGAAGGGCAGAAGGTGGCGGGGATGGAGGGGAGCGAAAAATGGTTTTAAACTTTTCTGAACCCGAGAGTGCATGAACCCGTGAAACTTTGAAGACTCGACTAAGTATCGAAAGGTGGGTCGGACAGACGAAGTCATCATAGGTAGAGTCAGGCTTGTGAGTTCGAGGAGTTCGAGGTCGAATTGTAGATCACCGAAGTTTTGCGTGCAAGATGTATACCCCGAACACGGGGCATGAGAGTTTGATAGCACCTATCTGCGAATCCGCGTTGATAAAATTGGCTAAGTATGCAAATGAATGGTGAACTAACGAGCAAGAATCAATTAGTCAACCAGGAATGTCGATGAAGAAAAATATTGTCCAAATTTACTGGAGACAAGATTGTATAAAAAAATCGGAGGAATATATTATAACACGCCTGTTAAGGAAACATTTCAGGCTGTGAGGCATGGCAGGAAAACATATAAGACTGTGAGGACTATGCAAAGGCCTCCCACTGTGTAAACATTTAAGGAAGCCGTAGTTTGCACGGTTGGCATTCTGCATTTGCATTTGGAACACCTCCATAACACCCAGTGACATAAAAAAAAGAAATTGAATTTTCTCTTCGCATACGAACATGTTCTGGAAGAGGATTTTGACTCAAGCATCTCCAACATCTAATTTTTTCACTTGCAAACTGGAAATAGCAAACAACAAAGAAAAAATACGAACATAAGCCTAGCAATGAAACCCACCCGTCAATGGGGAATGATAGAAGCGCAGTTCCAATCGCAATTGCAAAATCCTAAGCGTGCAAACTGCAACAACAACAATAACAACAACAACAACAACATGCAAACAAGAAACCATTCAACAAGCAATGAGCAAGCATCAACCAGTGAACCAATAACGCCGCCAAAGAACAATATCGCCCATATTCACTATAGAAAACATTGCAGAAGAAAACAAGAACAAGCAACAAACAACAATCCAGTGAACAAGCACCAAAAGGCCCAATTGCAACTGCATGACCTCAACTCTGCAAAGTTGAATCAAACAACAATTAACAACATCCAACGAACCAATGAGAAAGCACCAACCGACCAACCAGGAATGCCAGTGAAGAAAAATATTGGTCAAATTCATTGCATAGAAGATTGTATCAAAAAATTCAGAGGAAAATGTATTGTAACACAGCTGTTAAGAAAACATTTCAGGATGTGAGCCCTGCCAAGTAAACATTTAAGGATATGAGGACAGTCCAAAGGCCTCCCACTGTGTACAAAATTAAGAAAGTAGAAGTTTCGACGGTTGGTATTTTTCAATACTGGGAGCGATCAAAATCCTCTTGCAACCCATCTTTGTATGTGATTACTACGACCAGAGAAGCAGGAATGCAATGTTGTCTTCGTCTCATTCCTGATCGCCAATGTTCAACACAGAACCCACCCCCATCGTAGCCACAGTGACGTATAGGAAAAGGAAATCGTATTTTCTCCTCACATACAAATATGTTCTGCAAGATGATTTCGACACAAACATCTCGAGTATTGAAATTTCTCACCTGCAAACTACAGATAGAAAACAACAAACAACGAACAAGAAGCTAAACATGATACCGAAACCCACCCATCAATGGGGAGCGACATAAGGCCAGTTCCAATCGCGGTTGCAGAATCTCAAGCATGCAAACTACAACAAGACCAACATGCAAACAAGAACAACAACAAACAACCAATAAATCAATGAACAAGCAAGGAGCAAGCATCAACCAATGAACCATTAATGTCGTTGAAGAACAATATTTCCCATATTCACTACAGAGAATATTGCATAAAAAATATTGGAGGAAAATGTATTGTAACAGGCCTGTTAAGTAAACATTTAAGGCTGTGAGGCCTGTTAGGTAAACATTTAAGTCTGTCATGACCCTTGTGTAAACATTTAAGAAAGAATGCAGTGTGGCAAGTCTGTTACGTACACAAAAACAATTATTATATTATTTTATAATAACAATAAAAAAAAATAGTAACAATAGTTCGAACAGTAGAGGCTTTGCAAAAAAAAAATTATTCAAAGGATAAACTAATATGAAGTCAACTAATAAAACACTGATTCTCTATGCTCAAAACTTTGGATATCCAAACATTTCAAAAAATAGTAAAAATTCAGAAAGACCGTATATGATCAAAAACTTTGGATATGACTTTGGACATCCAAACATTTTAAAAAAATAGTAAAAATTCAGAAAGACCGTATATGATAAAAAACTTTAGATATGCTAACATATAAAACATTGGGAATAACGAAGCTGGAAATAGGACCTCCAATCTGTTATCCAATCAGATCATGACATATATGGTATTTTTTATTATATACAAATCAATGTTTTTAGTTCGCTAATTCCAACAATAGAGATTATGCAAATATTTGTAGTCAAAGGACAAACTAATATGAAGTCAACGAATTATCGATCGCTATAGTCCCTCTACGCCTTCGGCAGGGACTAAGGAGCAGTATCAACCAATGAACCAGTAATGCCGCTAAAGAACAATATTACCCATATTCACTGCAGAGAACATTGCATAAAAAATATCGGAGGAAAATGTATTGTAACATGCATGTTAAGTAAACATTTAAGGCTGTGAGGCCTGTTAGGTAAACATTTAAGTCTGCCATGACTGTTGTATAAACATTTAAGAAAGAATATAGTGTGGCAGGTCTGTTACGTACGCAAAAAAAATTATTATATTATTTTATAATAACAATAAAAATAAATAAAATAGTAACAATAGTTCAAACAGTAGAGGCTATCCAATTTTTTTTTTTATTAAAAGGACAAACTAATATGAAGTCAACTAATAAAAAACTGACTCTCTATGCTCAAAACTTTGGATATCCAAACATTTCAAAAAATAACAAAAATTCAGAAAGACCGTATATGATCAAAAACTTTGGATATGACTTTGGACATCCAAACATTTCAAAAAAATAGTAAAAATTCAGAAAGACTGTATATGATCAAAAAAATTGGATATGATAACATATAAAACATTAGGAATATCGAAGCTGGCAATAAGACCTCCAATCTGTAATCCAATCAGATCATGACATATATGGTATTTTTTATTATATACAAATCAATGTTTTTAATTCGCTAGTTCCAACAATAGAGATTATGCAAATATTTGTAGTCAAAGGACAAACTAATATGAAGTCAATGAATTATCAATCGCTAAAGTCCCTCTACGCCTTCAACAGGGACTAAAAATATGGGATTTAAAAAGAGCACGACTAATCTTAATGTTAGTCATGAAGTATTAAATATATGATTTAATGCTAACATATTTTATATTTAAATATATAAATTTAACAATATCATTTAAATAGATCAACTAAACTTATTAATATATTTTATAAGAATAATTTAATAAGTATATGGAGGAAAAATAATATTAACAAAATTTAAAAAACTTAAGAATAAGATTAAACTTTCTTTCTTTATCAATTCATATAGACCAATTCGGTTTTAGTGGACGTTTATCATCATCATCGTCATCAATATTTGAATAATATAAGTATTTTGTGGCATCTAAAATCTAATATATTAATTTGATTAAATTACAACCATAATTCCTCAAATAGAATGGGTTAAAAAACAGAAAAACAATTTTTTTTTATTAATAAAATTTAAGAAACTTAAGAATAAGATTAAACTTTATTTTTTTATCAATTCCGATAGACTAATTCGGTCTTAGTGGACATTAATCATCATCATCATCATCAATATTTGAATAATATAAGTATTTTGTGGCAAATAAAATCTAATTTATTAATTTGATTAAATTACAACCAAAATTCCTCAAATAGAATGGGTTAAAAAAACTAAAAAAAAAATACATTTAACTTTAAAAAATTACAAAAAACAATATCAATAATATCCAATATTATATTTAAATACATAAATTACTCTTCCTTTAATTTTAACAATTATAAAAAATATTTCAAAATCCAACAATATATTCAAATACATAAATTTAACCTTACCTTTAAATAGATGAATTATGTCAATGATTGAACACTTCATATATAAATTATAATCTACTACTACCATATTTAATATCCAAACATATAAATTCTGTTGGAAACATGCCAACGAATTTCCTCATGCGGTCACATGCACATGCATGCAACTACGTTAATGTGCATGCATGTAATCTGTTTATGAACTGCTTGTGTAAAGTTATGTGATCTATTCATGATCAGTTTGTGTCACTGAGTGATAGATGTTATATATGGAAGCATACCCATAGAGGTGTGAGTGCAATGTGCAGTGAGTGTGTGACATCAAGACGCAATACTGAGGTGTTGTGTGTATGAGAGGAGAGGATGGTTTTATGCCTGAGTTGGCTATTGTAATTCTCTCTTGAATAAAAATAATACTGATTATCATTGCTCGTGGTTTTTTCCCTCATTGGATTTCCACATAAATCACTGTGTCAAGTGTATGATTGACATGCTTGGTTTAATGCGTGTTTGATCTTGCTTATTTTATGCTCTGTTATATGCTATGTTTTGCTTCTGCTTCCCAAAAATTGGTATTAGAGCTTAGAGTTGATGGAATAGAGAGCGAAGGAGAAGAGAATCTGGTTGCTGGATCAAAGAGCAGGTTGAGTAGGTGTCGCTGGTGAGCCAAGGCGAATTGTGTGCAGGTCTCCTGTGAGCGCAATAACCTTTTTGTGCTAATCGCGAAAGTGCAGAGTTCTAAGTTTGAGGTGGAGAAATTCAGCGGTACGAATAGCTTTGCGCTATGGAAGCTTAAGATGCAAGATCTGCTTGTGTAAAAGGATTGCAAAAGGCGTTGGCTGGAAATTCAAAGAAACCAACAAACATGATAGACAATGACTGTGAGGATCTGGATGCAAGAGCCCTCAATACTATTCATTTGTGTCTAGAAGATGAGGTGTTGTTTAACATCGTCGAAGATGCGACAACAACAGGTTTATGGACCAAACTGGAGAGTCTGTATCTGACAAAGAACTTGTCAAACAAAGTCTTCTTGAAGAGGTAGTTGTACAACTTACAGATGAAAAAAGGTACATAAATTACTGATCACTTGAATGTCTTCAATACTCTGATTTGTCAGTTAAATAATATGGAAGTAAAGTTCAAAGATGAGGACAAGGCGATTACGCTACTATGTTCGTTGCCTGAGTCTTGGGATCATCTAGTCACAACTATGTGGTTTAACACAATAGTTGCCATTGATTATGACACTGTTGTGGGAACTTTGTTGTCTGAGGAGATAAGGAAAACACCTGGTAAAGAAACCTCAACAACGGAAGCAATGATGGTCAGAGGTTGATCTACAGAAGGAGGGAAAGATCAGAAAGGCACAACTAGGTCTAAGTCAAAAGATAGTAAGGGTAAGGAAAAATGTTGGTTTTGTGGAAAATCTGGGCATCTCAAGAAGGATTGTTGGAAAAGACAACAAGCATCCAAAGAGGACTCCACAAAAGAATCAAATTCAACTACATGTATGGTTGATGAAGTTTTGTTTGTCTGTTGTGTCTCTCCACCTGTGTTCACATAAAAGGTGCAGGGCGGTGATGGTTGAGTCACCGTGAAATAATAAAAAAAAACAAAAAAAACTGTATTTACTTTGGAGTTGTAGAAATTATTGATTGCATGTAAATGGGAATATGTCTGTAAGACCTGGATAAACATGCGTACCCCCGGTTTATCGAGTCACCTATGAAAATTCTAGACATAGATTGAATATGTGGGGGCAGGGGGAGCATGTATGTTGGGTTAACCTTGACTCGGTGAAAGAGTTAATGAATTAAATATGTTTTTAGGTCAAAGCAGGTGGTTTTTTGGGTCCATGTGTTTTGGGTATCCTGTGGTATTGTGTCCACGGATTGCATGTAATGAAGCCTATAAAAGTCTTGGTGAAATCCATTGTAGATGGGCCTAGAGGTAAGTGATGAAAGATTACTTGGTCAACTTGGTCAGATTTGGTCAAGGTTGTTCGAATGCTTCGAGGTGGAGCAGTGTGTCCAGTTTAGAAAGGTGGGTCTGTAGAAAGGTTGATGTGTTGGCAGGTCAATCAAGTGTTTGATAATATATGATGAAGGTAAGTTCATATCCATGGAACTTGGAAAGTATTGCAATGAAGTTGGGATAGAATAAGCATGTTCAATAATGCCAAGTTGCAACAATAGTTGTGGACAAAAGTGGTTGTGCTATCTGATAACTCGGTCACCATCGATTGCAAAAAACAAGAAGATTCAGAAAGAGGTATGAACATGTCATCTAGTAATTAATCAAATGTGAAATTATTCGGTTGTGATGCTTATGGTTTTTTATCAACTTTCTAAGTAGGACCCATATGAAACATGTAGATCTTTGATATGGTGATGATGTTAAGGGGTGCAGACTGTGGGATCCTACTACCCACATAATCATCATGGACAGAGATGTAGTGTTTGATGTGTCTCCTTTTATAAAATCAAACATAGTAAAATATGAAAGGTTCGAAGCATGGCAAGTAGCAGAAAGGTATTTGGAAGGTATTGGTTTCCATGAAAGTTTCTCACCAGTTGTTAAAAGCTTGTTTCTATTCATGTTGTGTTAGCACTGGTTGTGATAATACGACTAGATGTTAAAACTGTTTTACATGGAGTTTTTTGGATAAGGGAATGTATATGGAACAACCAGAACGGTTAGTTCAGAATCACAATAGAATATTTGTTTGCAAACTCAAAAATCATTTTATGGCGTGAAGCATGCTAGGAAAATGGTACAAGTTGTTTGAGTCCTTCATTGTGAGCCAATTTTTACAAGAAGTGAGTATAACCATTGTGTTTATGGTATATTTATTATCTTGGTGTTATATGTTATGCTTGTTGCAAGCACAAGCATGGTTGAGATCAACAGGTTGGCTTAGTTGGTTAGGACGTTTGTTATGAAGGATCTGGGAGCAACAAAATAAATCTTGGGCATGGAAATACACAGAGACAGGAAATACGGTAAGCTTGGTTATCACAACAGAAGTATGTAGTGAAGATACTTAAGAAATTCAGTATGAATAATGTGAAACTAGTAAAATCCCTTTGGCTTTCCATTGTAAGTTCTCGTCAGGTTTATGTCCTAATTGATGAAGAAGAAAAGAGTTATATGTCTCGAGTATTATATGCTAGTAGGAAGTTTGATGATTGCGATGGAGAAATGGTCAGCATTTCACATGCAGTTGGTGTTGTCAGTAGACACATGGCAAAACCAAGACAAGAGCATGGAAATGGGTGCTTCAAACACATAAGCACAAGTATCACCTACAATGGTTGCAGTGATTTGGTCTATGGTTATGATTCATGAGATTTGGACAAATGCATCGGTTTATTAGACAGGTTACTAATGGAGACAGAATGGTCCATACTGGAGTGAATCGTGCATGCATGTTCACGTAACAATATTGCTAGAGAATTTTTGGAGCTGTGATGGTGTTTGGCTTCTCTTGCAGGAAAGGTGATGGATGAATTAATTAAGGGCGTGATATATCGAGTAAATTGTTTTCAAGGTGGAGATTGTTGGAAACATGCCAACGAATTTCCTCATGCGGTCACATGCACATGCATGCAACAATGTTAATGCGCATGCATGCAATCTATTTATGAACTACTCATGTAACTATGTGATCTATTCATGATCAGTTTGTCTAACTAAGTGATAGATGTTATATATGCAAGCATACACATAGAGGTGTGAGTGCAATGTGTAGTGAGTGTGTGAGAGCAAGAAGCAATACTGAGGCGTTGTGTGTATGAGAGGAGAGGATGGTTGTATGCCTGAGTTGGCTATTGTAATTCTCCCTTGAATAAAAAGAATATCGATTATCATTGCCCGTGGTTTTTTCCCTCATTGAGTTTCCACATAAATCACCGTGTCAAGTGTATGATTGATGTGCTTGGTTTAATGCGTGTTTGATCTTGCTTATTTTGTGCTCTGTTATATGCTATGTTTTGCTTTCGTTGCCCAATAAATTTAACCACAACCTAAAGTATAAGATTATATTTAGCATGGTTTCAAATTTAAATAAATCAGCTAATCTCGCCTTTATATCACCATATATCTAAAAACATAAATCACTGCCTACATGCTTTACATACAAAATATGGGGTTTTGACCAAGGTGTTTTTAACCACCTTTAAAGACCCTACAAAAATTCAACCTCAGACCATAATATAGGATTATATTTACCAAGTTTTAGAATTTAAATAAATCAATTAATCTTGACAATAAAAAAAATAGGAAAAGATCAATTCAAGGAAAAAAAACATAGTCGAAGATCAATTTAATCTCTCTTCGAAATATAAAATAATAATAATAACAATTTAATTTTAAGTTCATGGTCAAGCCAGACACCGAATTGGTGTATGAGACTCCTTTTGAGACAAGGGATCTCCTCTGTTGAGGGATTTGACTGTTAAAGTCTATGGAGGTATACATACCCTACCCCCCTTCACAAAATTTTGACACAGATTTCTTAAACCTCCTCAAACAAGATTTTCAATTTTTAAGTATAAATTTGTAAATGGTAGTAGTATAGAATAAATTGGTGTCATATATATATATATATATATATAATTAAACCATTTCTTAAAATATGTTGTAAAGAAGGAAGTCATAATTCATGTTATAACAACAATAATAACAATAATAATAATATGATTTTAAAGTCACGACCAAGCCATACACTAAATTGGTGTATGTGACCCCCTTGTTTGTGGGACAAGGGACCCCCTCCACCCAACGATTTGTCTGGTAAAATCTACGGAGGTATACATTTCCTACCCCCCTCTGGATTTGAACTTGTGACCTCTTAAGAGGAAACACATGTTCTTAACCATTAGGCTCACTC
>ML789271.1:255398-273118 GCA_009831015.1 Picea engelmannii
TTTCCAAGGGTGAACTTAATTAGTTGAACCACCCGCTTGAGAGATGCTACAGACTAGGAAATCCACAAGACATAAGTTCAAATTTGATAGGGTCTTCTTGGGTTACTAGCTACTATTGAGATCGAAGGTTAAGCCACCATCCATCCATATATGTATATATATTTAGTCACCTTGGCTTCTTCTATTAATGAAAATGATGAACTGTCAAATTTAAGTCTCTCCAATTCACACATTCATGATTGTGTTTAGGATAATTGAATACACCAATACTTATAATAACAATGAAGATGAAGTCCACCTACATGCAACCCCTCAACCTAAAAATGACTTCTATAAAATGATGAAACTCATTTACCACAATAAAATTCCATGGAAAATCTCAAATAAAACAATATCCATTTGCTTGTTCATGAATGTGTTTGTGATAATTGAATACACCAATACTTACCATAACAATGAATATGAATCCCTAGATGGGGTGTTTGAAAAGACAACAAGGGAGTCGATGCGTAGGCAGGATCACCAAGACCCTGTTGAAATTTCGTCAATCACTTAGTCAACAACTAGATTTCAGTCTCCAATAATTATTCATCATTAATGCATGTTAAACCCTCAAGCATTCAAATAGAATTATGAGCAGAAATACAAATGACTAAGAACTGAAAATTTGCAGTGAAAAATGAACAATAGACAAATATCCAATCACACATTTGACACATAGATTTTCGGGTAATGCCCTTGGAAAAACCAATCCAAATGAGAAATTTTATTATGAGCTCATAGAGAGTAATTTTGGAAATTACAACAATACTTTTCAGCAAATTAAATGCACTGAACTTATCTCAAATATTGTGCCCATCACCTAGAAATATGTGTCAAACTCCCTCGATTTCTATGCATGAGTTTCAGTATGGTTGTACAACCTTCTCGCTAAGAAAATCATGCCTCAAAATCTATGCCAGAATTTTGTATGGTTTTTTTTTCGAGGTAATATATCACGGGAAACCCTCGAGTACTTCCCCACTTCATGGATGGTAAAAGGGGTAAACCGATGACCTTGATTACATTCGAGCCTAACCCCAAGGGGGAACAAGAGATTCGAAACCGTGACCTCCTCCGCTGGGGATAGCTTCACGTCTAGCTCAGAACCACTTGATCTAACCCTTGGGGCTACCAGACTTTTATACGTTACAATATCGTGTACAGATTTATCATAACAACAACCCACCTTAATGTGTGTGCCAAATGCACCTCGATTTATGTGCCAAATCTCAACCTCGATTTCTATGCCAAATGCACCTCAATTTCTGTGCCAAATCTCAGCCTCGATTTCTATGCACGGGTGTAGTTGTATGGCCAACAAAAATAAATGTTGTACAACCTTCACAAACCCAATTGTACATACTGTAATTAATCCTGAAAGTTACCTTGGGATTTGTGTCAACTTCTTGTCTTGGAAAGTGCACCCTCACTACGGCAAACAATTTCCTCTCTTCTTCTCCAAACTCTTCCCTCAAAATGTTTCATTGAAAAATGTGCCTCTTCACTCTCCAATTCTCCTTTTATAAGCTCATTAATGAATAAAATCCCTAACCCTAGATCTCAATGACCAAGATTAGATCTTGCCTCTCACGATCTAATAGTCACAACTTGATCTCTTGTTGAGATCACTTAAATCACTTAAGTCTCCAAACATAATAAAAATCACTTTTATTCATTAAATAATAAAAGCATCCCACTCAACTTTATAAAATCACTTTATAAAGTCAAGACATTAGAGAGAGAACTTGCTCGATCACTTTTGCATGCTAGGCACCACCAATGCAGAAGTACCCTCGAGCTACTAAAAACTAACAGACCTGTTCCCATCTACACACTATTCAGGGCACTTTCCCTCCAACATTAATCCTCGATAACGAGACCTTGCATGGCCCCTTTCCATGCATGTTGTGGAGGTTTTGGCAGTGAGCAGAGGTTCGAATGTATTACAAAAATAAAAGAAACCCTTGGTAGGGTTATGACACTGAAAAAATGATCTCCATATACACTGAACAATATTATTATTGAATGGTACACAATTACAATGTGGATCCTCACTCTTATAAAGAACTTGAGAGACCAAAACCCTAAAATATGAAAAACCCTAATCTTTTAATCTAAAGTCACTAAGGTGATTTTATTACATGGGTAAGCCTTATATTTCTAATATCCCCCATGAGGCGTACATTGCTGAAAAATAACAAACTAAAATCAAATACATATATTGAATGTAAAACTCATAGTTAACACTAAACATCAGTGACATCTTTTAGAAACTTCTTCTTTGAAGACAATTCCCAGACTAGTTTTAGCTCCATCAAGGTACCTCATAACCCTCGTAACGATGTAGCTGCTGAGTTTAAATCCCAATTTTCCGGATTCCACCTCCCCGAACTACCGAATCACAAATCTATCGAAGTCAATTATCGAACAACAATCCACATGCATGTTGTGTAACCTCACTAGTAGAATGCAATCCACATGCATGTCTCCCCAACTAATGAGGGATCTTTCCCTAGATCCACGGCTTCTGAACTAACTAGGCAACAATCCATTTTGAGTTGTTAACTGATCACTTACTATGTTCAAAGCGTGGGCTTCCTAAAATACATAAAATCTATTTTCTTCAATAGATTCTTCACCATCGTCAACATTCCGTGGATTGTCATTATCAATGTTTGTTGAATCATCATTGTTAGTACCCAATGGATGGTTAGTGATGAATACTCCTCCTTTGACAACTACAAGGGCATGGGCTATGTGACCCATTTTCTTGCAACTTGTCCTTATCATAGATATCTAAATAAAAACCTACACTATAATATGCTCATAAAATTTCCCCATTTTTCAAGTCCCCTGAACTCTCCTTATATAGAACCCAAAGAAATGAAAAAATAGTATGCCCTAGTTGTGCATGAGGAAAGGAGGATCAACTCCACTGATAACTTATGTATGCAGTATTCAACTTTGGGATGATTCACTTTGTGTAATGTATTTATGTGGAAGAGAATCATTGTTTACTAACTCTAATTATAGAGATTTGTTGTCGTCAAACACTATCCAAAAAAATACCTCTTCCTAAGTGCACAAATCCCCAAAAAATTGCTAGTTATTGATTTTGAATGACAGAAAATGTCGGAAACAAATCACTTCAATACTAATATAACTGCATCCCACCCATTGTTTGCTAATTTTAATGATATGACTTGTTGTAAAAAATGACTTCAATGCAAATCTACACAATATCTTATGGATTGATTTGTTGTTTACTCGTGGTTATTGCTCCAAAATCATGTCTTCGAATTACGACCATAGAAAACCAGTCAACCTACACCATGAATTGAAGTGACGTGTAGCTTTGGAAAGGGTAAATCACTCTAACATGCTAGAAATAATTAGCAGAATTAACACGTTTGCCTATTACGAATTTACTTTCCTTGGCCAATTAATTGATTAATTGATTCATTGACTCTTCTTATAGACAACAGAGAATGACTGTGATTTCTCTGTCTCTTTTTCAATAGGCGATTAGGGGTATCCTTTGTTGTTTTCTCTAATACCCCTTCTCTTTATTGTTGTAAACTTGGGTTAGGTCGCGCAGGAATATTGTTGGCATATCACAGTGGTGGCCTTTGAATTTCATAGAACGATTTGACATGGACACACTCAAGGTAGGTCGTGGCTCCCTCAAATTTGATAACCAGAAGCTCCTCTCTAGCATGAAATGGCTTCTGCATATAACTATATCACAAAAACTCTTTGAATTGAGGCAAATTTCTTCAAAAAATCATGGTGGACTCTTTGATATGCAATATTCCTCAGTCTCACGACATCTCACATAATGGTTGGACGACCCCCTTTACCTTTCGATTGATTTCTTAAACTTGGCCATGATGATCTTGTTGATATTACGATAGTTGCGAGAGGTATTAACCTCTACGTGTAACCTTTAACGAGTCTAGAATAACCGAGAAGCAAGAGAAACCCTAGAAGGTTAGGAAATAACCTTAGAAGACAACTCGACTCAAGATAATAATTTATATTAAATTATTATCCTCGAGAAGTAGAAGTTGGCCTAGTTAGGTCACTTGAAGGACTATAAATAAGAGGGCGCTAGAGCTCATTTGTCACACTCACTCTCACAACTGCATAAGGACAAGTGGTGTGCATGACTGGAGGAGAGTTGCAGTTGCTGCAGTGGTGACTTGGTCTTTGGTTATGGTTGGAATTTATGCATGGTTATGGTTTGGACTTTCTTCTTGGTACGCTAGCTTTGGAGAGAGGTACACTACCTTGGTTGGCTATTGGTTCTAGGGTTTGATTCCGAAATTATTTTGTATGTCAAGGTTAAGGTGCTCGGGGGTGGAATTTGTGCCTATGGTTGGGAGACAATATTGTTATATTGTCTATGGTGAAACGAATACACCTATTATTCTAATAGGTTATGGGCCCACACTATCTTTGGAAAGTCTAACCACTGGAAGGTAGATTGGGAGAATTTTCGTAGTTGCAGTTGCAGTCAAAGTTTTGTTGCAGCAACAAAACCCTAACCGTCATGTTGAGACACCTTAAGTGAAGCGCTTGACCTAATTCTTGGATAACCTAGTGCACCCTAGCCTAGCGCACCTCCTGGTACTCTCAACAAGCCAAGGTGTCAAGTTTGAGTTTTTGGTTAAAGTCAAAGGTTGACCAAGTCAAAGTAAAAAGTTGACCAAGTCAAAGCAGTCATGACTTACTCTATGAAGTCAGAAAACAAGTTAGAAGGGGATTCTAACTTTAGAGCATGGAAGACAAGGATTGACCTCATCCTTGCCAAGAATAAAGTATTTGATATCGTGAACGAAAAGATCATGGAACCACAGTTTGAAGCGAGAAAAGAGAAGGAACCTCATAACATTACAATTATGGAGAAGTTCAAGGACAATGACATCAATGCTATGAGCATCATAATGGACACTGTAAAAGACCATTTGATACCCTACATTTATCATCTTGACTCATCTAAGAAGATGTACGATGCCCTAACTAACCTCTTCTCAGTCATAAATATTAGACAAGTGATGAGTATGAAAAATGAGCTATGTGACATGAAAATGAATGATGATGACATCATAACATCATACTTTGTAAGAATCTCTCAGTTAAGAGATCAACTACAATTTATTGAGGAAATCATTTCAAAAAAGGAACTAGTAAATATAGTACTTAATGGCCTTCCCAAGACATGGGATGCATTTTCCACAAGCATGAACACAAGAACAGAGTATCCCACATTTGAAGAACTTTGGACTTGATATGCACAAGAAGAATAAAGGATTAACACAAAATAGAAATCCCAAAAGAAATATGATGATCAAGCCTACACAACAAAGTTCAAGAAATTCAGGAGTAAGAAGAAATTTGGCTCAAGGAAGAAACCAAATCGAGAAAAGGATGTGTCAAAAACACAATTCTTCAATTGTCGAAAATATGGTCACTCTAGGAACCAGTGTCCTGAGTTAAATAAAAGTAAGGAAACACACGAAGCAAAAATTTCCAAAGAAAAGGAACCCTCAAAGAAAGTCAAGCAGAATGAAGCAAACTTCTTCTACTAGTCATGGTAACAATATTCTTCTGTAACATAGTCCTTGCACATACCATGTTTACATACATATCATGTGTATTTACTTCTTAGAAGATTAGATGGTCAGTGTCAATGAAACAATGCCTATGGGAGAAGAACAAGATAAGGATTTACATTACAATGTCTACTAGTAATGTATTTGAAAAGGATGAGGTACGTTGACTACCTTTGGTGACAATCCCTGTGGAAGCTATTAAAATTATATATAAGTAACATATCCCAGATGAGTTGCAATCAGAACAAAACTTGAAGAGACCCAGAAGGAGTCAGACCAGAAAGAAGTCAGTTATCAAGAGGAAATTAGAATAGACTTGTGACACTCTACATAAAGTAAGAAGGATGTAGACGAAAACATGGACTCTCTTAGATGGAGGGAGTTGATTGTAGAATTCCAAAAGAAGAGCATGTATATTGCTCATTCAGACATGAAGCTAGGATTAGGAGGGAGATAATCCTCAATTATGTGATCCATTAAAGAACCAGTGAATACTATGAAGTATCCATCCATGTTCTTCATTAGAAGTAGCAGCCATGATAAGAAGCACGTGTTCAGTTTGACTCTAGAAGAAGTCTTATTTGAAGAGAATCCCTAAACATCCTTGGTTGTCCATTTACATTTATGTTCCTATGACGAAAATAAGAAGTTGGAACCTTCAGAAATGAAGGGCATAGAATCTATACAAAATTTCATGGACTCCAACATTGAAGAGAGACATGAGGAAGAACATGAAGATTCCAAGTAAGAAAGAAAATTCAGAACAACCAATTGAACCAG
Organism: Picea engelmannii; assembly: GCA_009831015.1. Taxonomy (NCBI): domain Eukaryota; kingdom Viridiplantae; phylum Streptophyta; class Pinopsida; order Pinales; family Pinaceae; genus Picea; species Picea engelmannii. The sequence continues at coordinate 261,836 of ML789271.1, forward strand.
TTATTGTACCGAGAATCACAAGACTACCAGCATGGTTTGAACCCACTAGAAGTTGTCAAACAGAAGGAATGGAAGGAAGTCGTGATGAAGAACAATGTATGTGAGAAATTATGAATGGAAGTATTGATAGATACAAGGTGAGTTTTGGAACTAGAGGGTTCTCCTAGAAGGAGGGAGAAGACTATGATGATAGCTTGTTCCAGTAACTAGATACACTTATAGTTGAGCCATTATATCTCTTGCAGTATACATGGGTTGGAGTTTACATCAGATGGATGTAAAGACTGCTCTTCTCAACAGAGTAATTGAAGAAGACGCATATGTAGAGCAACCTCAAGGTTTTGAGGTATACCATAAAGAGACCCATGTATGAAGATAAAATAAGACCTTGTATGGATTCAAGCAATCTGGTGCAGAGCCTCTCATGTACAACATAAGCATGGTGAAAAATTCCTATGACAGAGGAAGTGTATCGAAATGGTTCTTCAGAAATTCGGGATGATGGATTGCAAATCCATGGAAAACTCCCATGATGATAGATCTAAAGAAGTTGAGAGACTCTGATCCAGTAGACCCGTCCCTGTACCAGTAATTGATTGGCTCCTTATGTATTCAATGAATACTAGGCCGAACATTTGCTTTGATGTAAACATGTTGAGCCAGTTCCAAGTGGAACCTAGCCCTGAGAATTGAATAATTGCAAAGCATGCCTTGAAATATCTTCATGGGACATTTGAGTTATGATATACAACTGCATGAATTTATTGATTCAGATTGGGCAGGGAGTGAAGATAACAAAAGAAGTACTTCTTGGATATGTTTTAGTTTGAGCTTTTCCACGATATCATGGGCTAGCAGGAAACATAAGTCTGTTTCACTCAACACTGCAAAAGAAAATATATATTGCATATTGTGATGCTTGTACAGAAGCAATGTGGATTCATAAGCCAATTTTTGGACTATTTGATCAGGTGTTGGATTCGACCGTAATATATTGTGATAACCAGAGCTGTGTAAAGCTCTCAGAGAACTCGATATTCCATGATAGGTCGAAGACATTGAGATCAAGCATTATTTTCCGTGTGATAAAGTTCAGAAGGGAGGAGTAGTTCTCCAATATATCTCCACTGATGAGCAGATAACAAATATTTTGGTAAAGCCTCTGCCCAAGATGAAAAGTTTGCATACTTAAGGGACAAGCTGGGACTCATGGAGATGAAATCCTTACTGGAAAGGGAAGTGATTACTCCCTAGGTTGGGAGGGAGCATTGATATATTATTGATATATGGACAGTCATTTTCCAGTTTGGAAAATGATCCAAGTTGGGCAGTCGCTTTCCAGTCTGGAAAGTGGTCCAAGTTTTTTGATGGACAACCATTTTCGAGTTCGGAAAATGGTCCAAAACAAATAGTCATGGTCCGACAAATTGTTGATGTACCATAAACAATGATTCCCCTTGTGGCCAGTGTGGGGGAATGGTCTAGGACAATTATTCACCTTGGAAGTCATTCTGAGAAGTGGTCAAGTAGAATGGTCTGCCTCTCCGAGCAGTCATTCTTTCGAAGTTCACAATTGTGAGTAGTTTTGAAGAATGGTACGATGTAGAAGGTTGGTGCAGGACAATCATTTCCATAGGAAATGGTTTGAACAATCATTCCCTAGGGTATACTCATTCTCTTTAGGTTTCACTGTGAATCATGCCTGAAGAATGGCCCAGTTAGGTTGAATGGTCCAGGTTCAATAATTAGGGACACTAATTCCCTAGGGCAGACTCATTCTCTCCAATTTGCACTGTGAATTGTGCCAAAAGAATGGCCCAGTTAGGTTGAATGGTCCAGGTTCAGAAATCAAGGACAATTATTCTTCTATGCTCAAGAAGAATAGTCCAAACAACCCATGGATGATGTTTAACTTTCTGAGGGTAGATGCTCTTCCATATCTCACATATGTGAGTGGAAGAGTAGCCCAGATGATTCAATTTGTATCGTGACATTGTTGATATCAGATGATATGATTGTTATGGAGACTATATGTCTCTAGACAATAGTTGTATTACTATGGTGGATGTGATCCACTGGTAGTGACTATGTGTCATTGGTTACTAGTTGTGTGCTACTAGGAGTGGTTGTGTACCATTGGATAGTAGTTGTATACTACTATTAATAGACATAGTTGTGTTCTATTGGATGGCATTGTTCTGATTTCCATAGAGACTATCTAGTTGGATAGTGATGATGGTGCTCATGATTTGATCATGAGATATCTTGTGTGGCTATGATGATGCTACCGATTGAATGGTATGTTTATGCTCAAGACCATTACCTTTAATACCTCCATATCTAGGAGGGAGTTTTAATATTACCGTAGCTACGGGAGGTATTAACCTCTACATGTAACCTTTGACGAGTCTAGAATATTCTGGGAAGCAAGAGAAACCCTAGAAGGTTAGGAAATAAGCTTAGAAGACAAGTCGGCTCAAGATAATAATTTATATTAAATTATTATCCTCCAGAAGTAGAAGTTGGCCCAGTTAGGTCACTTGGAGGACTATAAATAAGAGGGTGCTAGAGTTCATTTGTCACAATCACTCTCACAACTGCATAAGGACAAGTGGTGCGCATGACTGGAGGAGAGTTGTAGTTGCTGCAGTGGTGACTTGGTCTTTGGTTATGGTTGGAATTTCTCCCTGGTTATGGTTTCAACTTTCTTCTTGGTACGCTAACTTTGGAGAGAGGTACGCTACATTGGTTGGCTATTAGTTCTAGGGTTTATTATCCTAGGTTTGGTTCTAGGGTTACGATACCGAAAACATGATCTCCATAAACACTGAATGATATTATTATTGAACGATACACTATTACAATGAGGTTCCTTGCTCTTACAAAGTACTTAAGAGACCAAAACCCTAAAAGACAAAAACCCTAATCTTTTAACCTAAAGTCACTGAGGTGACTTTATCGCATGGGTAAGACTTATATCTCTAATATGATTGTGCAAAAGGATTCAATTTCCATTTCTGACAATGAATTACCCATGTGAAATGTTGATTTAGGGTGTGAGGATGGACAATTTTTTTGATTTGAGGCCCACATGGGTGCGAGTTTGGTGTTGCTATTCTCCAGATTGTTTGATGTTGTTATTCCACATCTGGTTGTCCATTGATGAAACTATGGGTTCTGGGCTAGACTTCTCCATGGATTTGCGAAATGAAAAGAGAGGTAAGGCTCCCTCTCACTCAGTTAAGGTTGCCTTTGAGGCAGAGGTTGATTTTGCACCTCCATTGATCCTTCCTCCTAGACTTTCCTTCGCTCCATAGAAGACAATGTCATTGTCATTTGTGTCTATTGTGAAGACCAAGATGTAGATGAACAAGTGGCTCTGTTCATCCCTGCTTTGGGCTCTAGAATTTCCAAGGACACCAAGTTCTTTCACACAATTGAATTGTAATGGCATACAAAACTACTTATAGCCCATGCTATGCTTTCCAAGGAGCCCGAGTTTAAGAAATTTCGGTTGTAGGTTGAGGCGTTGAAGGAGTAGAATAGGATACTACTCACTCTCATTTCATGGATAGTCAAAAAATAGGGGGAAGAATTCAATTGCCATAGCAAAACATGACATCCACCTCTTAGGCTCACCTCTCAGGGATAATTGAAGAAGGGCCTTCGAAGACCCGCTCTTGAGCTCCTTCTGCATGACAATTACGACTAGTTTTTTCCCTTTGTTCTTCTCTGTTTTATGGTTTATCATAGGATTTCTTTACTATTTGATAGAAGTTCAAGACCTAGAAATCTTTTTGGGCATATTATATATTATCAATTACCAGTATATTAGTCTGATCTAGTTTCCTGTTGGGCAGGTCGATAGACTCCCTAGGTTAGGCCAATGACTTTTTGTGTATTTTGTTTATAATAGAATAGAAAAGCTTTTTTACAAAAAAAGTGAAAATAACAACAAAATTGCTTATACCTACCTCTTAAGAATGTCTTAAGATAATAATTCTATATAATTCAAAGGTAAAAATCTAGTATTATAAATTTTATCATTAAATTGAAAAGTAAGTTTTATTATTATAAATTAAAAACATATATAAGTTAAAAGAACATTATTTCTAACTCTATGGAAATTAAATAAAATGAATTATTTGATATAAAATGAAAGAACAATATATAATAAAAATTTTGGAAGTTAGCCAATAACTATCACACACCTCATCCAAATCACATAACATGACGATTAACTTCGTAAGTGGTTATGCCAAGACATAAGACACAATTTCTCTTTCAACAATTTGGTACTTTCATTGATCAAACAAAACCCATCCAAATCACATAACATGACAATTAACTTCATAAGTGGTTATGTAAAGACATAAGACATAGTTTCTCTTTCAACCATTTGGCACTTTCATTGTTCAAACAAAAGTGAATTTTTAGTTATGAATATGGCCACGTAAGTTTAATTTAATAATATTTTAGTTAAACATAAATTTAACTTAATAATGATTTACAATATAAATAATAAATAGTTAAGAATGTAATATTCATATTTATAGTTAAAATTGTTGGACATAAAATAAATTCGTTGTTAGAATTTCTTTATTTACAAAGCAGTGGAGTTACCAGCTTTCTTTAACTTCTTTAACATTAACTTATATATCATGTATTGAGCAATAACAACATAAACAAGAGACAAAATAACACAAAATATTTATCCCGAGAAAACCCCAAATGGGGGAAAATCCCAACAACCTCTCTTAGATAGATTTCGTTCACAAAGCAAGTCCAATCATGAACCAACAGATAAACCCTAACACAAAGGCTAGCTCAAGGTACAACTAGAAATACCACCCTAGCTGCAGCAACAACACAATACCAAGGTAGCGCACCTTTACCAAGAGTAGCACACAAGAGAGAAATACCAAAAAGATTGAAGAAGAAGAATCTCTTCCATTGCAACTACTACATCACCTTCCTCAGACTTGTGCCTTGCTTCTGTGTAGATGGGAGAGTGTGAGTATGTGTGTCAAATGAGCCAAGGCGCCTCCTATTTATAGTCTTCTTATCCTCTTAACTACATCGAATTCTCTTCTGGAAAGGTGTCTCTTCATTGTTCTTTATTCTTTTGGGCCGACTTCTCTTATGGGGTATTTCCACATTTGTTCAATGGTTCTCTTGCTTCTAGAATCTTCTTCTCGTCTAAGAAAGGTCATCTAGGAGGGAAAGTTCCTCTCGCAGATACCAAAACATCAACACTCCCTCTTAGCTAGGGATGTGTCTTTCCACAATGTCTTTATCTAGTAGTCCAATGAATACTCTGCAATCAACTAGTAGCACACAACTACTACAATGCCATCGATATATCGAATCATCTATCACAGCCTTTGCAATCAAGTAGCACACAACTACTCCCAATGTGAACTGGTAGTCTCCATGGAAATCCACTGGTAGCACACAACTACTACAATGCCATCCAGTAGAACACGACTGTGTTGATCCATAGTAGTACACAACTACTGTCTAGTGGTACACAACCACTCCTGGTAGCACACAACTACTGTCCAGAGACACAAATTCTCTATCCTGCAATCAACTGGTAGCTACACAAGATACCACTATGCATTCCAACAGTCTCCATGATTATGTAGCAATCAACTAGTAGTACACAACTACTACCATTCCATCAACTATAATCATAGTCTGCAATCCCTATGACTATGCAACAATCAATTAGTAACACACAACTACTACCATTCCATCAACCATAGTCTTAGTCAATGTCTCTATAACTATGAAACAATCAACTAGTAGCACACGACTACTACCATGCCATCAACCATAGTTATAGTATCATCCAGTAGCACAAAGCTACTCCCATAGTCCTCACGACTATGCATGTGATGTTTCTTCTCTCATCGGGTCCGACAGTGCATTACCCCCTCAACCACCTCACATGACTGATCTAGGGAACCCTTGGCCATAGGGGTTAGTCAATAGGAGGAGAAAAAAAACACCTCCCTCTCAACGAGGGTGGACATTATACATCACACCAAGCTTGTCATTGAATTACTCATACTTCACTCTAGACAAAGGATTGGTAAGAATGTTTTTTGTCTGCTCATCCATGGATATGTACTAGAGCTCCATAGCTCCTCTCTGCACCATGTCTCGAATGTAGTGATATTTGATCTCTATGTTCTTTGACTTGTCATGAAAGACAAGATTCTTTGTAAGATTCACACAACTTTGGTTGTCACAATGTATCAAAGTTGGCTCTAACTCTAGATCAAATATCCTTGCAAGCAACTTCTGAATCCACACTGCTTCACAACTTGAAACACTAGCTGCGATATACTCTGCCTTTGTTGTACTGAGTGTCACTGATGTCTACTTCTTGCTTAACCATGAGATCATACATGATCCCAGACTGAAGCAACATCCAAAATTACGCTTTCAATCCATTGCATTCCCTTCCCATTTAGAGTATGTATATCCCTCCAGCTTCACATCTCCACCCAAGACATATCTCAATCCATATCCAATCGTACCACGTAGGTACCTCAACATATGTTTTGCTGCCATCCAATGTACATGTATAGGTTCAACCATGTACTGACTCAAGGTGTTCACTGCAAAACATATGTCCAGCCTGGTGTTAACAAGGTACATCAAGGATCCAATCAGTTGTCTGTACATCGTGGGATCCACCAAATTTGAAGATGAATCACTTAGAAGCTTCAGATTTATCATCATGGGTGTGGCCATGGACTTGTAGTCCATCATCCCAAATCTTTGCAGGATCTCAACAATATATTTTCCTTGGCTAAGGAAAATCTCATCTGATCTCTGACACACCTCCAATCCTAAGAAATAATGCATCAGACCTAGATCCTTCATCTCAAACTCTGAAGCAAGCTCCCTCTTATACCCAACTATGAGCTTCTCATCTCATGTCAGAAACATGTCATCCACATATAGAACCAAGATCAATGGACAAACATTCTCAACCTTGTAGTAAAGGTTGGGGTTCACATCACTCTTGGTAAATCCCAATCTCATGAGATAACCATCTATCCTGGCATACCATGCCCTGGGTGCCTGGTTCAACCCGTACAAAGCCTTCTTCAGTTTGCACACATGGGACTCCTTCCCATGAATCAAAAACCCTTGTGGATTCTCTATGTACACTTCTTCCTCAATTAAACCATTCAAGAAAGAAGTCTTGACATCCATATGGTGTAATTTCCATCCCATCGCGGAAGAAATGGCAATAATCGATCTAATGGAAGTGTACTTTGCTACTGGAGAAAACGTCTCATCATAGTCTTATCCCTCTCTCTCGGAGAATCCTCTAGCCACAAATATCGTTTTGTACTTCTCTATGTTGTCGTCTGCAGCATGCTTGATCTTGTAGATCCATTTGGAAGTCACTATTGACTTATCTTCTGGTTTCAAAACCACCTCCCACACATCATTCTTCATGATGGACTAATACTCCTCCATCACAACATCCTTCTATTCTGGATTTTCAACAACTTCTTCAAAGGTGGAAGGCTATGAATCAATGATGTTGCTCATCAATGCCGCACAGCTGGAAAACTTATGTGGTCTCTTGCTCTCTCTAAAAGAGCCTTTGGGAGCTACATGTCCTTCAACTTACTGCAAGGTGTTCTAGAGCCAAGTTGGTCTATTCCTATTGACTGCAGCTTCTTTGGGTGGATCTATAGGTCTCTATGACTCTACCATATCATTCTGAACTTTTGGAATGGGTTCCTTTGGTGTAGATTCTTCCATGACTGCTTCCCTTGAAGCCCCCTGCTCCTCTCGATCCTCATCCATGTGAGACTCCCTTGATCTTCTGAAGGCTTCATCTTCATCAAATGTTACATCCCGAATGATCTCAATCTATCTATGCCCGAGAATGTATATTCTATAAGCCTTTGAAGTCTCACTGTATCCAACGAATGTGCCCTTCTTTCCTGAAGGTTCCAACTTCGTTCTCTTTTCCTTTGGAACATGTATAAACATTGGACAACAAAAAATCCTCAAGTGATTGACTTCTGGTTTCTTTCCAGTGAACACCTCTTCAGGTGTCTTGTTCCCCAATATCTTGTGAGGACTTCTATTCTGGACATACACAACTGTACTGGATGCTTCTGCACACAAGTGCATGGGTAGGCCCTGATCGCGTATCATCACTTTTGTTGCTTCTACAACGGATTTGTTCTTTCTTTCTGCAACCCCATTCTGCTTGGGGTTGTAGGGAGTTGTTAGCTCCCTCTTAATCTATGCTTCTCTGCAAAAGTATTTAAACTCCTTTGAGGTGTACTCACCTCCATTATCAGATCTCAAGACTTTAATCCTTCTTTCATAGAGATTTTCAACTAAAGCCTTGAATTCCATAAACTTGTTGAAGACTTCATATTTTTCTTTCAAGAAGTAGATCCATGTCTTTCGAAAATAGTCATCTATGAATAAGACATAGTATACAAATTTTCCTAAGGATGGCACCGTCATCTGTTCACATACATCATAGTGTATGATATCCAAGATTCCCTTGGACTTGTCGTCACTGCTTGTAAATATTCCCTTGACATTATTACCTAGTGTGCAACCTTTGCATACACCATCACATTCTACCTGAATGTTGGGTAGACCTGTAACCATCTTGTAACCATGTTGCTCAATATTGGTAGTGCTCTATAGTTTATGTGAGAAATTCTTCGGTGCCATAGCTCACTTGAGCTAACACTGTTGTGTATAGTGGATTGTTCTTGGTGTCCCTTCAATTTATATAGTTCTCCCTCTCGGACACCAATCACGGTAGCTTTATCAATGCTTGAATTCTTGAGCCATAGAATAACTTGGACATCCACAAAGGCTACCTTAAATCCTTTATCTTCTAAAGCAGAGATGGAAAGTATATTCTTCTTCAAGCCTTGTACAAACAAAATAACCTTAATTAAAAGAGGGTTACTTGAGTCAAGTTGTAGGGAGGATTCTCCAACACCTTTGACTACATGCTTGGAATCATCCCCAAGCTCCACTTGAAGGGATGAGACCTTTTCTGTCATATTTGAAAGAGAATTTCTGGATCCAGTCATGTTCTTGGAAGCACCTCTATCTATGAGCCAAGTATCACTCCCTTGAGTGATGGTTCCTGCAAGTGCTTAAATAAATACAAATTCTTCATCATTTGACTTTTTCTCTTCAGGGTCTGTTGTATGTGCATGGTGCTTCTTCTTCTTTCCCTTTTCATGTTTATGAGGACATTGTACGACATAATATCCCATCTTCTTGCAGGTGTAGCATCTGATATTTGACGCATCCATCCTATGACGTGGTCTCTTAGACTTCTTCGGGCTACCTTCTTCCCTTTCCTTTCTCTTCTTCACTTGGGCAGCAAGTGCTTGATTTTCATCATCATTAATCTTATGTGACTTGGATATCAACCTGGATTCCTCTTGGGTGCAATTTGCCCATAGCTTGTTTAACTTGGGCAATTTGCTTCTGGCGCAAATCCCTTGAACAAATGCATCCCAAGAGGAGGGAAATCCATTGAGTGTAGTAGTCACAAGTTCAACGTCTTCTATTGGCTACTGTTTATGATTTGTTCATTGTCACGTTTTTGGGTTGACGCCTTAGAGTAAGCTTTCGACTAGTATTCTTACTTTCATAAAATCTGGTTAGGGCATCAAACATTTCCTTCGGTGTCTTAAGTTTTGATACATTATGTATCAAATGATCCTTTATTGAGTCTGTCAAGATCCTTTTGGCCTTGACCTCATTCTTCCTGAACTTTGCTTTAGCATATCATTCTTATGGTTCCGGAAGCACCTACTTGACATGGTCCAATAACTCATTCTCCTCTAGAATGAGAAGTACTATGTGCTTCCAGGATCTGAAGTTATCTGCTCCATCCAATATATCTTCAACTCTCATACTGGTTGGCATTTTCATTGGTAGAAACCTAAGCTCTGAAAAACTTCGATTTTTCAATCTTGACCAAACTACAAACTGAGGGTTGCAGGGGGTCCGCTAGGGTAGGGCACACTGGTCTATGTAAAGACAAGTCCCAATGCCTTTGGAACTAATGTTCAACGAGCTTGACAAAGATATTACAATGCAACAACAAGGTATTGCTGCAAACGATCTTCCTTCTAGTGGTCAAATTGTTGTGAAAGTAACCAACTCTGAAACCATGTTAGAATTTCTTTATTTACAGAGCAGTAGAGTTACCATTGTTCTTTTACTTCTTTAAAATTAACTTATATCATGTATCGAGCAATAGCAACATAAACAAGAGACAAAAAAACACAAGATATTTATCCTGGGAAAAAACCAACAACATTTCTTAGATATATTTCGTTCACAAAGAAAGTACAATAATGAACCAACAAATAAACCCTAGCACAAAGGCTAGCTCAAGGTACAACTAGAAATACCACTCGAGTTGTAGCAACAACACAATACCAAGGTAGTGCACCTTTACCAAGAGTGGCGCACAAGAGAGAAATACCAAAAAGACTGAAGAGGAAGAATCTCTGCCACTGCAACTACCGTGCCACCTTCCTCAGACTTGCGCCTTACTTCTGTGTAGATGAGAGAGTGTGTGTGTGTCAAATGAGCCAAGGCACCTTCTATTTATAGTCTTCTTGTCCTCCTAACTGGGTCGACTTCTCTTTTGGAAAGGTGTCTCTTCATTGTTATTTATTTTTCTAGGCCGAATTCTCTTCTGGGGTATTTCCACATATGTTCAACGGTTCTCTTGCTTCTAGAATCTTCTTCTCGTCTAAGAAAGGTCATCTAGGAGAGAAATTTCCTCCCGCAGCTAGTAAGGTACCAAAACATCAACATTCGTAAATGGTCAAAATGGAGTTTTAATGGCGAAAACAAGACTAGAAATAGTAACCTTCGATTTCTACGACCAAAGTAGTAAATGGTGGTGCAAATGAGACAAAGCATCGAAGTATGGACTTGTGTCACTAAACTTAGATCTAAAACCGAGAGTTTTGGTCGAGTTGAATTTTTTAGTCAAATTAATGAAGAATAGAGTAGAAAGAGAGCAAATTTGAGCTAAAACAATCCAAGTTTAGTTTCAAATGTGAAGAAAGGATAAATTTTTACCCCATATTGTGAAATTTAAAGTCAAATGACTTTGTCTTATTATGATTCAAGATTTGTGTAGGGTGAAACAATGATTTCAACTATTTTATTGAATAATTTTCTTCTAATGTTTTCAAATTCAAACCAAGAAATTATACAACAAAACATTGCAATATA
>ML789271.1:273234-308558 GCA_009831015.1 Picea engelmannii
TATATATATTATTTTTGTAAATAAAAAAAGTATTGTATTACCTTGCGCTAGCAAAAATTACACATGTCTGAGTATACACTAGAGCATGCCACATGTTCTGCCACAGAAGTGGAAACTGCAACGCGCGGACACTATTGTTCAAATGCCTTAATAAGACATATGTAAAAAACATGGGGACTTGACACCTATTCTGCCACAAGTGTGGAAACCAAAACAGGCGGTAGACTGAGTGCCCCGACCAGTTAGAGAACCAAAACCAGAGTTTGTAATGCACAAAAGACTTCACACTAAGACCAGAGAAAAAACCTGTAAGGGGAATAGACATGGGGCGAACCCGAGCGCCCATCCTGGTGAATTTTGAAGGAAAATGGCTGGCAGCAAGTCGGGCATCGTCTTTTCACAGGCTCGCTTGACAGAGAGTCATACAGGACGTCTAAGCGCTTGTTGAGGGTGCTGTGGTTGTGTAGCTGCTCTGCCAAATCCTTACGTATCTTGAAGATCAAGACCATGTGGTCTTTCGTGAGCCTGCACGAGTTGGGACCCAGGTGAGCATACTCTTCAACGTCGTCTTCATTCCAGCGTTCGTCCCAGTTTATTCCAAGGTCCTCTTCCATAGTAGCAGTGACAAAATTCTTAGCAACGACAAAATACTTAGCAGTGACAAAATTCTTACTAGGGTCCTCGTCCATAGTAGCAACAAAATTCTTACCAGAGTTCTCCTTCTGAAGAGGGACTTCCTCTTCCAGAATGCAACCTTTCTTAGATGGCTCCAGGAAAATCAAAGGGGTGATGGTACAAGTGGTTGATCGTTGTTCTGAGGTGGTCATAAACGAAATGGAAGAATTTCCTCCCAGTTGAGCGAAATCTCCTCTTCCACTGGACAACCTCCGTGGAGACCCTCTATGTTTGATGAACTGGGCTCCGGTTGAGCCACCTCATGCCAATTTTGATCAGAGGAGGGTGAGTGGTCCAAACCACCGCTTAGGATGAGAGCGAGAGAAGTTGGTCCCGAGCATTTGTGCCTACCGAACCGACTGTAATAGGTTGGACCACACCAGGACTTACCTCTCTTGCGAGGCATCGCTACGTAAAGCGCAGAGAAAATGGAATTAACAGTGGGATGGACATAGGTGCGAGCAAGATATGAAGGATGAAAAGCTAAGGCGTGGAGAAAAGCAAGACGAATTAGATAGTAAACTGCAGCCAAATGCCCAAGATAAAACTCCTTGCGGGACAAAAAGAGCAGGAGGACGGGGGAGTTGATGGCTCTGGTAGCCATAAGTGCAAGAGTAATGGCCATTCGTTGTATCGTACCGGTGCTAAGGAGTCGAACCCAAGTCTCCATTAAGGCCCAACGCATTGAGCCTTGGCGGAAATGAAAGCTAGGCATAACGACTAGACATGGGAGGAGAGTGGCGGCGAGGGGCCTTAACTACCCTCGTAACCTTCCCAGTTGTTGACAAGTATGCTCCAAGTGTCACCCATCTGGGGAATTTATATAATATATATTACTCTTACCACCAATTTTATATAAATTGATATATATGCATAGATATATACATCTTTGAATTTGAAACATTAAATAAACCATTGTATATGGTTCAATTGTAAATAATAAATATTAAAATATATATTCTGACCTAAAGAGAATTTTCTAAACCAAGCGATTGATAATTCCAGGTTGATTGTCGACCTCACATACGATGCTTTGATGCGAGTCATGCGAGTGTGGCATTGCGAAAATAATTTATTGGGTGAATTGTCAGTCTCTGGGATCAACAAAATTGGAATTTTCATGGGAACTCGAATTTCTATTGAACTTTCTTGCAAACTAGTATTTCTCAGAATATGAAGTATATCTGATAAAAAATAGTGGATCTATGTTACACATTATTTTGGTCACCCTGTGATCAACTGACGATATGTGTATGACCTACTCCTATGTTCCCTGAAGCAACTAAATAAATGAGACTTTCTCCCTGAGAAATTGAATCATCTTTCTTTTCTTAAAAACCCTATCAAAAGAGATCATCACACCTTGCTAAATGCTTGGGGTGCGACGATGCTTGATCGTCGCATGTTGCACCAAAATGGATTGCGGTGTCACCTGTAATGTTCCCAAGCCATTTTTTTGCTTGGGAAAACTAGCTAACCACTGAACTAATTGTTTGTTGTTTGTGTATGCATGTTGGCCTATTAAATTTCGGCCATAGGGTTTTGCTTATGATTTTATATGTATGTTGCAGCAATAAACACGAAGATACAATCATGGAACATACCTCAACCATATGAAATATGATAGACAAGCCAAAACATCTCAAATCTTCTTTTATTCATGAAATAAAATAACCTGCTACAATGAAGATGTCGATCTGGAATGCTCAACAGATGGCTAAGAAGATAGACAATAGAAGCTGCTACAAAATGCTCCCACAAGAAGACTACAAGCCTCCAAAGGCTAAATACTCAATGAAGATTGAGACAAGAGTAGATATGGTCGTGTGAAGTGCCAAAGCCCTAAATGAATGATGCCACGTCTTGCTAGAATGCTGAAGCTCCTCAACAATTTGGCCCTGCTGCCAAAAGTGTCCAATCACCCCAAGAAATATGCCAAACAATATATCGGGTGATGGCAAGAACAACCCAGGTGCTTGAATCTCCAATATCCCTCTGAAACCCTATGGATCTGAACCTCCTCCAATGTATGGTTCACCCCCCTGGATGCCTGAAACCCTAATAATTTGGCCTCTCTCCTAGAGACCTCCAACAACTCCACCAATCCACTAGAATGATAGATCGGGGCACGACAATGAAAACCCAAATGCTCAATTAGGAAAAATACTTGCTAGATCCTTAGATCTAGCTATCCTCCAAGATGTGGTGTGCTCTCCTTTTGGGAAATTGTCCCACTCTCAACACGAATGAATCCACCACCAAAACACCTCCGGAGTCCACCAAGAATAATGCTATGACACCTGCAAAGGAAACCCAATACCTGAAATTCCCAAAATCACTTCTCCTCTGCTAAGACAAATCCTCCCTCAATGGATGGTGTGCCCCTCTTGCTGGAAACCCTAACTGGTGCGCCCTCTCTCTCTCTGCCCCTACAACTGATGTAGAATCCTCATGCAACTGAGTAGATCTGGAACTAGAATGGTGTGGGAGAGTATTTCATCTCCGAGACCAATCTTGGGACAAGCTAGGTGGAATCTTTCACCACTGAATCGTCATCTAGGGTTTGTTAAGTCAAAACCCTCAAAACCCCCAATGTTGGGCTCACTAGATAAAAGCCAAAAATCAAAAGATGATCATACATTAATGAAAGAATAGAGGCCCTTGCCTTTCCTTTATACTTCCTGCTCACCTTCTCCCTCCAAAGTGACTTTCATTTTATTAATATTTAATTAATTAATTAAATCACTTCAATTAATTAATTAAATCACTTTAATTAATTAATTAACCTTTTTACCTCTGAAAAGTGCCTTATCTCTCCTTGTGGATTCCCTGGCCACTGAAAGTCAATTCTAGCCATCCCATCCTGTAGTGTTGCTCTTCCTGATTCCAATGAGCTATTACACTAAGAGGTTCCTCCAAGTAATGTGCCTAAAATGACCTCTTCAGTGAATTTAATCGACTTATAGCTCAAAATACTCAAAATCACAGAAATCGTCGCAATGCAACGAAACCAAAGCCAACCTGTGCAGAATGGATCATAATGATGAATGGGATGAGCGATGCACGCTGGATCCCAAAATGCCTCTCAATAATCCCTGTACTCGCTATAACATCCATCTGGCTACTCTGGTCATCATAAACCTCTGCAATTTAATGATGTGCCAAAGTGGGGACATTACATCACCACAGGCTTCTTGTGCTTAGGGTGCGACGATGCTCAAACAAGGGAAAAGGGTGAAATTCTCGAAAGTTCTAGAATGGAATCTTATAGAAGATGAGGTGGCCTCCGATCGGTTTGGATCTTACTCGTTTCTCTGATTTAGTGGGATCATCATCATATCCTCATCCATCCCTCCTCACTCTATATAAAGAGGGATCTCTCATGGGAAAAGTTAGGCTGGCTTATGTATGAATAATTCTGTTGAAGATTGTATTTGTGATAGCTTTGCTTTAGCTTTCCAAGTCAGGGTATGGATACTCTTTATCAAAAGCATTGGAGCAAAGGTGTGCTATTTGAAGCAAAGGGCCATTGGAAGGGACCTTGCAACATCAAGGCATAGGTTGTATTCTCCACTTTCATCAATATGATGCAACAATACATTCCTTCATTATAAAAGTGTCTTCATTTTTATTGTATAACTCCTTGATCTTATACATAGATTTCATTGGAATATATATATCGTTTCTCTCTTTCTTTGTTGGTTTGTGTCTCTTAAACAGGTTCAATATCCCACAAGTCGAAGGATGGAGCAAGGATGACACTAACGAGGATCAAATGACGTTTAAACGATATGTCATTTATCCCTTATCGAACTAGTTTATATCACAATGAAATCTAAGGAGAAACTTGTAATATGCTCTATTTTGTTCTAATTTCTTGTTGAAGTTAGGGAGATCAGTTTGTGTCCGCACTTACTAATTTGTCCGATAACAAAATTGGTGACAATTGTCTTGGCAACATTTGTCTCTCGTTCGGCCATCCATGAGTCTGTATGTTGGGTCCTTCTTAAGTCAATGCTACCAATACAATTGTTGTGTCGTTCATATGGTGATGAGAAGTTCAACCTCAACAAGCCTTCTATCGAGTCGACCATCTGCAGTCCTCAAATTCTTACCATGTCCGCCTTCCCTGGGTCAGTTTTGAATCACTTTATACTCCATTCTGCTTCAAATTTGTTACATATTTCATGCCATTGATGGGGGATATTTTAAGGCCCTCCTATGACGAGTCTCTTCCTGTCGACTTCAACTCATTATCCAGGAATTAGACTTAGAAATCATTTAGTACCTTGGAACCTGGATGCCTCAATCGCAGGTTTTCTCATTTTCAACAGTGGGTTCACATCATTGGCCCCTGATTGGAAGATTCCATCAAGTGTTCGACTTCAACTCATTAATTCACATTCGTTGGATTGCACTAGAGTACCTTGGGAGTCATTGAAATCAATGGTGATTTCCCTCGCACTTGTTAATGGTATCCATTAATAACCGCTAATCAAGTGGTTTCTACCATGTTCGACTTCGACACTTGTGATCACATGGCTAGATTCATACTTCGGAACGATGGAAATGAAGACCCTAGATATCTCCATATCGGTCCAGGTTGCGATGGAGTATTGATAAGTCTGTACTGACACATAGATCCACCATGTATGTCTCGTGGCTATGTCTAAATTCGAGTTTTTAGAGCATATATCCACAATGTATTTCTCGTGGTTATGTTGAATCACGATGACATAGATCCACAGTGTATGTTCAATAGCCATGGCTCACTTGACACTTTTGATTAGAGTCATTAGTAGTTTGAGTATGGGAGTGCCTACCTTAGTAAATGGTATATTATTATGTAGATATTTGATTTTTTACAGGTTCTCGACCGATGTGCTCCTTGTTCTTGACACACACATTCTACAAAGTATTTCAGTTGTCACATGTTCCAACTTCATACCTTGGGGGGCATTCTGTTACACATTATTTTGGTAATGTCCCCAATTTGGGACATCATTACATTACAGAGAGTTATGATGACCAGAGTAGCCAGATGGAGGTTACAACGAGTACATAGATTATGGAGAGGTATTTTGGGGTCTGGATTGCATCGTTCATCCCAGTTCATCATTGTGATACATTCAGCACAGGTTGGCTTTGGTTCTGTTGCATTCCGACGATTTCCATGATTTTAAGTATTTAGAGCTATAGGTTAATTAAATTCACTGAAGAGGTCATTTTGGGCAAAATACTTGGAGGAACCTCTCGGTGTAATAGCTCATTGGAATCGGGGGGAACATGACTACAGGATAGGATGATGAGAAGTGACTTTCAGTGGCCAGGGAAGCCACTAGGAGAGATAAGGCGTTTTTCAGAGGTAAAAAGGTTAATTAATTAATTAAAGTGATTTAATTAATTAATTAAAGTGATTTAATTAATTAATTAATAATTAAAAAGGAAAAGTCATTTTGGAGAGACAAGGGGATGCAGGAAGTATAAATAAGAGGCAAGGGCCTCTATTCATTCATTCATGTATGCTTGTCATTTTGATATCTGGCTTCTAGTTAGAGAGCCCATACCTTGGGGGTTTTGAGGGTTTTGACTTAACAAACCCTAAAGGACGATTCAATGGTGAAATATTCCACCTAGCTTGTCCCAAGCTTGGTCTCGGGGCTGCAATACTCTCCCACACCATTCTAGTTCAGATCTACATCAGTGCAGGAGGGTTCTGCACCAGCCACATGCACAGGAAGAAAGAGAGGGCACACCATTGGGGGTTTCCAACAAGGGGGGTGCACCATTCATTGAAGGAAGGTTCGATCTAGCCAAGGAGAGGGGATTTTGGAGATTTGAGCATATAGGTTCTTCTTGTAGGATCTTCACCATCATTTATGGAGCTTTTTGAGTGAGTTCTATGGTACAAATTATTTCTTAGAGCATTGGGACGAATTGGAGAGAAGGAGGGCATTTCTGAGATTCAGATCAATTCAGTTTGGAGGGGTTATACTTCATATCTGACCCTGAGACTTCATCTAGTGACTTGCAGTGTTCTGATCTATCTTTCTAGTAAGTTTTCGAGCATTTGGAGACCTCCTTCATCAGGGCTGAAATTATAAGGTTTGACAATTTCAGGAGGGCACAACCCCATTGGAGGATTCAACATTTGGAGGAGTTTCCCTTGGTATTTCGATCTGAGATTTTAGGAGGGGATTATACTCATCCCGATCTACAGTTCGACATATTATGCTGGCTATTCAGAGGTCTTTGACAGTAGTGCTGAATTATTGAGGCTATTCAGTGATCCAGCAGGGCGTGGCATCTTCTAGCTTGGGGGTTGACACTTCATACGACCCAAATCTTTCCTATATTGGTATTCATGGTGTATTCAACCTTTGGAGGCTTATAGTATCTTCTTGGAGCATTTTGTAGCAGCTCCTATTATGTTATTGGAGCCATCTGTTGAGCATTCCAGATCAACCTCTTCATTGTAGCAGGTTCTTCTATTTATGAATAAAATTAGATCTGAGGTGTTTTGGCATGTCTATCATATTGTTGATCTTGCACATGGTTGAGGTATGTTCCATTACGATATCTTCTTGTTTATTGCTGCAACACACATATAAATCATCAACATAAACCCTAAGGCCGAAATCAAGAGGTCAACTTGCAAGTAAACACATACAAACAAGTAAATCAACAAAGTGTTTGACGTAATACCACACTCAGTAAAAGTTTAAAAAGACACCCAAACCGTGATGTTCCTGGCATATTGGCTTGGGAACATTACAATGGTATCAGAGCTTAAACTCCTACCATCCTAAGGGTCTTCCATAAGGAGAGATGGATGTGTGGGATTTTACAGGAAGGATTGTTGATTGTGAGAGAGAATATCAAGCCCTCAATGAGAATCTCAGAGGTCTAATAACATTCCATCATTTTGTATCCTATAGAAATCCTAGTTGGAGCAAAGATAAGGTTACACATTGGATTGGCGTAGTAGAGGAAAAAAGAGCCAGAGAAGCTATATGGGAAATGGACTTAGCAGATTTGATGGCCAACATAAAACATAATAGCGAACGGATTAGAAAACTGCAAAAGGGGATAGCTAATGGATGGAAGGAAGAATAGAGCATCCCCACACCCATTAGTAGCACACAACTTTGCTACAGTTGCAAGGTGCCTTAGGAACCAGATCATAGGTGTAGGGGTAAGGGTAAGAAGCACATTATTGAACTGCACTCTGATAGTGATGATGAGGTATGTGAGGATGGAGTGATAGATGCTTATCTGGAGCAGTCTGATAATGATAGTGACTCTTGCACATAGGCTAGCGATTCTTGCACGCTTGAGGATGATAGTGACTCTTGCACCTTGGAAGAGCAGTGGGATGAACATGATGATAACACTTATGCTTCAGTAGTTATATCACAAGCTATTGATGACCTTACACTTTAGCAGAGTGGTGACACTAGTGAGGACTCACACGTGTTAGCACCTATAGATGACCAACTTCCTATGGTGACCATGACACATCTGTCATCTTTCCAGACACCTATGACAACCACATCATATGGGGATAGCAGTAGCATAGAGGAGTCATACATGAGGGATGCACACCATGGACATGTAGATCCACAGATCTAGGAGGAGATACAGGACGTATAAACAGTTGACCTTACACATACAGATCAACATGAGGAGATTGAGTCACAACTTTTGGAGACTCCATTAGTTGAGCAGATTGTGGAGACTGGCAGGTTGATGGGGCACTTACTTCCACAATCGGCCTGCATTGATGAGGATGCACTCTTTATTAGTCAGGATGACCATAGCATGTGTCTGGACACATCTATATGGGATCCATGCATAGATGATAGTAGCATGGTGAGTGCACAAGAGGATACGACTGTTCATACAAGATACAATATGATTCAGAGGGAGATAACATCTAGTGATGAGATGCAGTGGCATACATGAGGACCCAGTAGCACAATAGACAGTGGGCAATTCAACACGTTATCTTCTGCAGAGAGTGTTTTTGGGGATTCCAGAGTTGACACTAGCAGGGCTGACACTAGCAGTGAGGGATATGAGGTGACACTTCAGCATGACTATGATCAGGAGTCACACTACTTGATAGGACAATTGAGAGTCAGTGAGGATATGATCATGGTATCCACCAGGCGCATTGATGACATGCATGCATTGATGGCAGATTACTGCTGGAGGGCATCAGTGGCACATGGTAGCTCATATGAGGGATTTTCCATGGATGACTTTCATACTCTCGGGAAGAGAGTGTCTTTGATGAGAACTGACTACCAGTAGTTGTTGACAGACAGGGATTACCTACTGGGGAGTGGCGAGATGTATGACATGGCCCTGAGGGAGCAAGAGTTGGAGGTGGACCGACTCACTCAGAAGTTGGAGAGCACTCGAGGATTCTTGAGAGGCACACATACAACCCTTCAAGAATTAGAGTCCAGATCAGAGGAGCCTCCTGAGGAGATTTGTTATAGATCCACTTCATCTATCTTTGTGGATACTCAGATATGTCAGTCAGTCACATTGCCAGAGGATGTTGGTGGTCTAGCAGAGGAGCACCGGTTGATAGAGGACACTTCCATTTGGGTTCCGAGAGGGGTTGACCTTCAGGTAGAGGTTGATCCAGTAGTATTCCCAGGATCTATGGTGCAACATGAGTATACAGGAGATGACATGAGTATGCTGGGGCATACATTTATGAGTGATAGTTCATAGAGACATGCTGAGATATGAAGTGAGTTTCAGATGGATGTATTGGATTGCAAGGAGGATACACACTTAGGGGAGTATGCAAATGTCACTCCTTTGCAGTAACACATAGTTATGAGATCTCACCTTCACCGTTTCAGTAGTTGCATGGGAGATGAGATATAGAGATTAGTTTACCATCACTTGGAGGAGTTACTTCCGGTTGTCCTAGATGAGTGGGGTTCAGTGATGACCACAAGCGAGTATTTCTCATGGATACCGATGGACGAGCTTCTGGCCGAAACCTTGGGATTGACCACAACATGTGATATATTCCAGCCCTACAATCAGATACAGAGGTTTAGCCTTTCCTGAC
Source organism: Picea engelmannii (assembly GCA_009831015.1). NCBI lineage: Eukaryota > Viridiplantae > Streptophyta > Pinopsida > Pinales > Pinaceae > Picea > Picea engelmannii. The sequence goes on from ML789271.1 coordinate 283,007, forward strand.
ACTTTTATCATAGACAACAACATGAGGAGAGATCGACAGTGGCTAAGGAAATGGGGAGTGAGTAGGTCGAGACCACCTGACATGAGTAATTTTACGGCATACAACAGGTCATAGGTGGACCGTGTTAGGAAGACAGTTGAGACTTGGTGCGTGATGGTGAGCATCATAGGCCAGGTAACAACAAATGAGCACATAGGGCTTCCGACAATGATCAATCCGACACAGGAGAAGCTAGCGGAAACTGGAAGTGATAAACTTCCAAGTTTTCCATGGGATCTGGGAGCTCATTTTGTTAGCACGATGATTTACGTCATGTTGACCCAGGTTGCGCCAGAGAGCCACACACTCCACCTTGGGTTGGTTGGGAGTGGGCATGTACGTACTTGTCCTATAGAGCGAGACATTTTCTCCCTCTTGATCATCATGATCGAGCATGGAGATGGTTGGGAAGGTACTACTTCCACAGATATATTCTTCCAGATGTAGCTTTTGGACAACAGGTCCAAGTGCCACATGGACTTCAGCTTGAGGATCTAGGAGTGGAGGATCTGGTATATATACAGGGAGCAGTCAGGCATGGTCAACATAATGCAGTGTCAACATGGTGATCTTTGACAGAGGCTAGCATGGGACCCAGGGATTGCAGGATTGAGCATTTCATTGGCTGATAGGGGCGAGTGGACGTTTGCAGGGGAAAGTTGTTCTGACTTTCCATTGAGCTTCAATTTTGAGGAGAGAACATCACTTGAGGGTGTCTCACGGAGGTCTGGCAGTACCTCATTCCAACATCAATAGGGGCAGTTGATGGAGGCCTTGTTGATATTGGAGGATGGACTTAGTCAGGGATGAGGCCATGAGTCACGAGCAGGAGTTTCACGATGTTGATACATTTCAAGATTATGCTTCCCGGGGGATTGCAGTTCATGTATTGATATGGGACCCAGGGGGTAGAGTGCATGGTAGTTCATCTTTGGATGGGGTCTACTGTGTGTCCCATAGGTGGACATGGAATCCTGGTATTATACTTGAGGGGATTTGGTTATTACTTGAGGACAAGCAATTTTCTAGCAAGGAGGACTGTAATGTCCCCACTTTGGGACATCATTACATTACGGAGGGTTATGATGACCAAAGTAGCCAGATGGAGGTTATGGCGAGTACATAGATTATGGAGAGGTATTTTGGGGCCCGACTTGCATCGTTCATCCCATTTCATCATTATGATCCATTCCGCACAGGTTGGATTTGGTTCCGTTGCATTATGGCGATTTCCATTATTTTGAGTATTTTTAGCTATAAATTAATTAAATTCACTAAAGAGGTCATTTTGGGCACAATTCTTGGAGGAACCTCTCAGTGTAATAGCTCATTGGAATCGAGAGGAACATGACTACATGATAGGATGATGAGAAGTGACTTTCAATGGCCAGGGAAGCCACTAGGAGAGATAAGGCGCTTTTCAGAGGTAAAAAGGTTAATTAATTAATAATTAAAAAGGAAAAGTCATTTTGGAGAGAAAAGGGGATGCATGAAGTATAAATAAGAGGCAAGGGTCTCTATTCATTCATTCATGTATGTTTATCATTTTGATATCTGGCTTCTAGCTAGAGAGCGCATACCTTGGGGGTTTTGAGGGTTTTGACTTAACAAACCCCAGAGGACGATTCGGTGGTGAAAAATTCCACCTAGCTTGTCCCAAGCTTGGTATCGAGGATGCAATACTCTCCCACACCATTCTAGTTCAGATCTACATCAGTGCAGGAGGGTTCTACATCAGCCACAGGCATAAGAAGAAAGCGAGGGCACACCATTGGGGGTTTCCAGCAAGGGGGGCACACCATTCATTGAAAGAAGGTTCGATCTAGCCAAGGAGAGGGGATTTTGGAGATTTGAGCATTTGGGTTCTTCTTGTAGGATCTTCACCATCATTTCTGGAGATTTTTGAGTGAGTTCTATGGTACAAATTATTTCCTAGAGCATTGGGACGAATTGGAGAGAAGGAGGGCATTTCTGAGATTCAGATCTATTCAGTTTGGAGGGGTTATACTTTAGATCTGACCCTGAGACTTCACCTAGTGACTTGTAGTGTTTCGATCTATCTTTCTAGTAAGTTTCAGGGCATTTGGAGGCCTCCTTCATCAGGGCCAAAATTATAGGGTTTGATAGTGTCAGGAGGGCGCAACCCCATTGGAGGATTCAACATTTGGAGGAGTTTCCCTTGGTATTTCGATCCAAGATTTCAGGAGGGGATTATACTCATCCCGATCTACAGTCGGCATCTTTTGTGAGCTATTAAGAGGTCTTTGACAGTAGGGCCAAATTATTGAGGCTATTCAATGATCCAACAGGGCGTGGCATCTTCCAACTTGGGGGTTGACACTTCATACGACCCAGATCTTTCTTGTATTGGTATTCATGGTGTATTCATCCTTTGGAGGCTTATAGTATCTTCTTTGAGCATTTTGTATCAGCTCCTATTATGTTATTGGAGCCATCTATTGAGCATTCCAGATTAGCCTCTTCATTGTAGCAGGTTCTTCTATTTATGAATAAAATCAGATCTAAGGTGTTTTGGCTTGTTTATCATATTGTTGATCATGCATATGATTGATGTATGTTCCATTATGGTATCTTCTTGTTTATTGTTTCAACACACATATACATCATCAACATAAACCCTAAGGCCGAAACCAAGAGGTCAACTTGCAAGTAAACACATACAAATAAGTAAATCAACAAAGTGTTTGACGTAATACCACACGCAGTAAAAGTTTAAAAAGACACCCAAACCGTGATGTTCTTGGCATATTGGCTTGGGAAAATTACAGTCGCCCTGTGATCAACTGACGATATGTGTATGACCTACTCCTTTGTTCCATGAAGCAACTAAAGAAATGAGACTTTCTCCCTGAGAAATTGAATCATCTTTCTTTTCTTAAAAACCCCATCAAAAGAGATCGTCACACCCTGCTAAATGCTTGATCATCGCATGAAACACTAAAATGGACTATGACGTCGCCGCAGGTTGCTTGTGCTTAGGGTGCGGCGATGCTCAAACAAGGGAAAAAGGTGAAATTCTCGAAAGTTCTAGAATGGAATCTTCTAGAAGATGAGGTGGCCTTCGATCGGTTTGGATATTACTCACTTCTCTAATTTAGTGGGATCATCCTAATGTCCTCATCCATCCATCCTCACTCTATATAAAGAGGGATCTCTCATGGGAAAATTTAGGTTGGCTTATGTATGAAGAATTTTATTGAAGATTGTACTTGTGAGAGCTTTTCTTTAGCTTTCCAAGTCAGGTTATGAATACTCTTCATCAAAAGCATTGGAGCAAAGGTGTGTGTGTTGAAGCAAAGGACCATTGGAAGGGACCTTGCAACATCAATGCATAGGTTGTATTCTCCACTTTTATCAATATAATGCAGCAATACATTCCTTCCCTATAAAAGTGTCTTCATTTTTATTGTATAACTCGTTGACCTTATACATAGATTTCATTGGAATATATATATCGTTTCTCTCTTTCTTTGTTGGTTTGTGTCTCTTAAACAGGTTCAATATCCCACAAGTTTAAGGATAGAGCAAGGACGACACTAGCAAGGATCAAACGACGTTTAAACGATATGCCATTTATCCCTTATCGAACTAGTTTATATCACAATGAAATCTAAGGAGAAACCAATATTCTGCTTTGTTTTGTTCTAATTTCTTGTTTTAGTTAGGGAGATTAGTTTGTGTATGATCTTACCGATTTTTCCGATCACAATCTATACAACGATTCAAACATAATATACAATATATCTAATAAAAAATAGTGGATCTCTACAAGAATTCCTTTGTTCGAATCATTGTTTCCCAGATGCCAAGGCGGTGCATTATATCGAGATTGAAACTCAGAGTGGAAATAAATCATGAAGCTCCTTGATTGAGTATGCATATGCGTATGAAAAATGACTAGATATTCACCAAAGCATCTTCAAACAAACGAAGAAACCCTGGTCCATTGTAAAAGACACAACATCCTATAAAGAAGAGGAATATTTTATTGCCCAGATGCAAAAACGGACGATATCCGACCGTGCATAAATGAAACTGTCTCCATTATTCAAAGATAATATCAACTAATCCTGGATGTGATGGAGAGCTTGAATTTTCAGTGAAGATTGTCTCAAGTTTAATAGGCAGAAACCTTAGTCAGATCTATGCACATTTGACCTTGAAACCAAAGAAATGTTATAGATTGGATTCGGTGACAGCCTGGCTGTGCCTCACAGTTGAGATGGCGGGAGGAGACTATTGGCATTATGCTTGTATTGACACAGATTTTTCGTGGACACAACATTGCAATTTGTTGGCACAGATGCTAGAACACAGTGCCATTTCAATAATTCGAGGTTCAATCTATTTTATAGTCTAGGTGAAATCTCATCACAACTTATGTCGTGTGGTTCACTGTCTGTTTGGTGGCATCTTTGAACCTCTAACTATAGTAGTGCAACTCACCAAAGTGTACAATAGAGCATTCAGAGTGTAGAATGGAGCGCTGAGTGCACCATCAAGAGAGTAAATCAAAGAATTAAATGATATGGATAAGTAGCATTTTTTTAAATTAATATTTTATTCTCACAATTTCTATTAAAACGAGATAAAAAAATTCTTATCGTTGTTATTAACCAATAAAAAATTAGCATTTTTAAATTTTATAAATAAAAAATATAATTTTATATTTAAAAAAATTAAAATCAATAATTTTTTTTTACAAACTTTCCAAAACATTATGCAAATAAAGTCAAAGCTATTTGACAAATGTCGGCATGTATACAAATAATAATGAAGATGAAGTGCATGCCTACATGCAATCCCTCAACCTAAAAATGACTTCAATAAAATGATGAAACTCATTTACTACAATAAAACTCAATTGAAAATTTCAAATAAAACATTATTAAATAATAATAATGATAAATAAATATTTAAATGGTATAAAAATAGAAAGAAAAAGAAATAATAAATAAAGTAAAAGATTAAAATAAATAAATAGAATGAATTACTTTATTAACAAGTGTTGAATGACAATTTAGTCCCTGCTAAGTAATAAACTATGTTGCCATGCGGTACCAGTGTCTCTGTTTGAGCTTTATATTTCATTTCATAATTGGTATTACACAAATTTCAATGTGCTTGTGAGATCCAAACAATAGCTTCAACCCTTTAACAAATACATCTGAATGAAAGATCATGAATCATAAGCCATACAAGCTACACTGGCGAATCAATTTGCTTTGATAACCTCTTACCATCTATCAAATCCTTGCAAAGTCCAAACATGCAACAATAAATCAATAAGTAGTTATAAATCATAATTAGCTCCATTAGTTTGAAAATGCACTCATTTTTAGCACTTGGGTGGTAATAAGCACCTGGTTGTATACATTTGGATGGGTTTTAATTGTAGATCTAAACAAGCATTAAGTGCTCTATGGTTGAGTACCATATATACATCTTGTCTGTCCATAAATGCCTTGTGCTTATTGTTAGCCTAGATATACCTCCTATCCATAAATCCCCATGACTCCACCTAGAGATTATATCATATTTATCTTTGTGCATTCGTGGACAAGCACCCAATAAAATTAATGCATGACATACCATATCTATCATTTTTGTTGAACATGAAAATGGTGTGTTGCTAGCACCAACAACCCGCAAGCTAGTACTAGCAGAAACTTGTGACTTGGAAAGGGTCGAGATGTCATGCACTCGGGACACCTACCCTTTGAGCCTCATCACAATGGGCCTAATATAGATAAACATGCACAACTTCTACCCCCAATGGTTTTGAACCTGTGACCTCCAAGGAGAAAACACATGTTCTTAACCATTAGGCCCAATCATTGTGCAAAACCACCCAATGAAATATAGGTCAAATAATTAAATAAATCTTGTAGGTCATGTCACAAGTTTACTATATAAAATTGTGCCAATGTAAATGGTTTATCTGACCAATGTAAATGGTTTCACCTGCTATTAGTTCCGGAGACGCAGAATCATGTCAGTTCTGATTGGAGCATAAAGTTTTTCCTCAATAGAGCTAATTATTATCATATAGTCATTTGAATATATGCTTTAGTTTTCGACATTTTAAAATGACGTGCTTTGCAACCTATGAGAAAACATGCATATTATGTGATGAGATTTTCATTTACCGAGTTAGATTGACAACATCGACGTACGAATAGGATGGAAACTTAAACAAATTGATGTAGTTTCAATTAAATAAAAAATTAGTGTATAAACATGATTACAGACTTAAACCCCTTAAACACGATGTCAACGACCAAACACGAACCTCATTACAGTGGTACTTAAAACAAAGTCCATTATATATGGACTTTATTTAGTTATAACAAATAAATAACATATTAACTAGCTTAACACTAACATTTCCAAATAATTATCTTCTTCCATCAATTTATGAAATTCAAAACCAAAAATACACTTGGATGAACAAAAAAAAATAGATCATCCACTTACATGTCCATTATACTATTCACATTTTTATATTTTAAAAAGTTATAAAATAATAAACATCAAATAAAATAATAAAAATAAGATTATATAGGAGATTATTTGAGTTTTATTTTTTAAATTTAAAATATTTAGTAATTAATAAAAATCAAGTTAAGTCGGAGATTATTTGAGTTTTATTTTTTAAATTTAAAATATTTAGTAATTAGTTAAACATTTAAATTCATGTTAAAAAATGAACTTACTTCCTCACCATTCACACTATCATCCACAACATAGAAAATAATCATCACAAAATTAAAATAATAAAAATCAAGGTATGTGGGAGAGCATTTCAGTTTTATTTTTTAATTTAAAAGACTAAATAATTGATAAACATTTAAATTTGTATAAAGATTATTTTGTTTTATTTTTTAAATTTAAAAGACTTAGTAATTAGTAAACCTTTTAAATTTATATAAAGAAAATGAACAACTTACTTCCCCACAACATAGAAAATAATCATTAAAAAATAATAAATAACCTAGAAAATAATAATTACACAATAATAAATAGTTTTATGTGAAATAATAAATAGTTCCATTTTCTCTGTCACATACGTGATTGTTCCAGGCGGTCTTCCTTTCCTACATTACGTCATTCAAGTGCTCATTTCTAACTTTTAAATTTAGTCACAATGACCGATGCACACACTTTTATCTTTTGTACATTTTCAAATCATGAAGTTCACAATGACCAAAAATCAACTTATAAGAAGATAGATCACATTAAAACAAGTCACTGGGGATTTGGCGGCAACTATTTTGTGTGGGAAATGGGAAGGATGGTTTTGATCGATTACACCATACATTCTGGCCGAATGTGAAGGACAGTAGAGCAGATCAATGCAGAGGTGTACCATTGGTACAGAGTCATAAATTCTAGCCGTCACCTCCACAATAAAGGGGTTTAATTCATGTACCAATTATAATACAAACAAATGATTTATTTATTTTTGAATGTAAAAATTTAACACAACCATGTTAACATTAAAAAAACATCATAAATTTATAGTCAACAAGTAAACTAATCAACTTACCAACTCATTGCTATACATCGCTATATTGTTATAAACTAATCAACTTACCAACTCATTGCTATACATCGCTATATTGTTATAGTCAACCTACCAACTCATTGCTATAGTCCTTAACTCATTGCTATAGTCCTTATGGCAGAGACTAATAAAATAAAAAAGTAAAAATAAGAAAATATAATTTTATAAAAATCTAAATTAAGAAAAGGCAAAAAACTATATAATTAATTATTTATTGATTTAGCTCATGTTGTATTCGGGATTGTAAAAGGAACAAAATGGAAAGCATGCAAGTAATGTGAAAATAGAGTAAATGCGACAAAATCAAATAAGGAAAATGCGATGGCAACAAATAAACTTTTTATTAAATGGAAAAAATTTAGAACTACATCGTGAATGGAATGATCTCCTTTACAAATGAGAGACCCAGATATATATAGTAATTACAGGGTGCCCGTAGGAGTAATTTTTTTTCATTAATTAATTGTTATTTGTTTTATTTTTCAAATATCATGGACAAATACCATGGTTTACAAAAAAACCATGAGTTAATTTCATGGGTTAAAAAAAAACTATGCATATGGTTTTTCTCCACTTATTATTATTATTATTATTATCCCACCAAATACAATGGGTGTATATTATCGATGCTAAAAAAAAACAATTATAATGGTGATTTGGTGGAAGAGGTGGATGGCCACCAATTTCCACTTGGACCGGTCCTCCCCTCTTAGGAAATAATTGTCCCCATTGCATCAAGTGCCCTCATCGGATGGGGAAACTTGTGTTGAATTTGGCTCGTGGTGAACCACTTGTCGGCTTTGATGACCTAGTAGAGTTGTATGTTATGTTGGCGGGTGCCTTTCATCCGTGTATCCATGATTCAATCAACTGTAACATGCTCAAGGAAGTCAGAGTTGAGTTTTGTATGGGCCAAGTGCTCAATTACCTCTGAGGTGTCCAATAGAGATGGAAAATATGGGAGAAGGAGCTCCACATTGAAGGGTGGATGCAAGCCAAGGGGTGGGGGAATACGTAGTTAAAAAACATTCTCACTTACAACCTTGGTGATGGTGTAAGGTCGATATCGAAGTGGTCGAAGCTTCCGATGGGGTCTCGCAAGATGTTTTTTCTGCAAATGTGACCAGACCTTATCACCAACCTGAAACTAATGTGGAAAGTGATGTTGGTCATGTAGCAACTTGTACTTGGCATGGGATTTCTACAAGGTACCATCGACTTGTTGGTGGCTATGCATAATCCTTTCAACAAATTTGGTTGCACGATCTACCTCGATCTGACACTTTATTTTCTCTTTCTCCGAGAAAGAGCATCTTTAGATTAGACCATTGGGTAAGGGGGCATTGTACACCAAGTCAATGGAATGCTTGACTGAGAAGTGTAGAGGCACCTATGTAGGTGAAAAAATATTGTTGCACTCCTCTACAATCTTATCGACCTGCTTCTATTGTATAAAAAGGTCTTGGACCAAGGCTGTATTTTGTTCACCCTCTAACCGGATCATGAAGAGGCTAAACTTTGTGGTCTAGGATATTACTTTGTGGCATTGTTTTGTCGAGATCAATGAAGTGGCAGTAGGCAGAACTACCTATGGTACCCTATAGAGCTAACCCCCCAGAGTAACAATGACACTCTGAGGTCGAGACTCGTAAACAACATGACGTTTCCACATATACAGTTGTCCTAAAAGAACGTCACAAACTTCAAGTGGGGAAACATCACACAGTACCTCATCCTTGAAGGGCTTAATGTCGTAGGACAAATGACACAGCTAGATGATTTGAAGGTCTCGTCCCCGACTCAACCATCCGATGGTGTATGGTTGGGGGTGTGGCATTATCGACAGCTTCAATCTCTTGACAACCTCAGTTGAGATCAGGTTCTTTTGACTCTCGTTGTCAACAATAAAATGCGATGGGGTTCTCTTTACCCACATCTATGAGCGAAAGAGGTGCTCCCCCTCCTCAGGGTCCTTTGGTTCTAGTTGTATTGTTGTGGTTGCGATGGTAGCAGTGGGTTCTACATAAATGATTTGTTTCCCTTTATTGTGCTCTAAGTCAAAGTTTGATTCGGGTTCTTATTCTTTTTCTTTGAGCTCAACCATCAATGATTGTTTCAAGCGACATAATGATGTTTTAGTGGCATTAGACAGGTACTTCCATATGGGTTTGTGCCAACATGTGGGAGTTGTCTTGAATGCCTCTCAGAACCTTAGGAAATTCACTTTATTAAGTGATTAATAAAGTGAATGTACTTGTGTAATAACTTGAGTTTAATTTAATTAAATACCTAAGTATTTTGCATTAGTAATTAAATCAAGTCATAGACATTAGATCTAAAGTGAATGTGAGATTAGATCTCAGTCGTTGATCACTTTATGAGATCTAGGGTTTTTAATTTAGGGTAAAGTCAAGGCTATAAAAGGCAACCTCTATGAGAGGATGAGACACACAGAGAGTGCATTGGAGAAAAGAGGGATTCTTTGCTCATGTACTTGCATCACACATAGAGTGAGAGAGTGAGTTTTCATTGATTGAGTGGAGAAGAACATTCATCCAAGTGTGGAGGGCAAGGATCGAGGATAGGAGCAAAGGGGCAACAATGAAGATAGTATCCAACCAGTAAGATCGAAGGACTGATCTTGAGGTTTGTACGACTTGGCTATCCGTTGTTTTTGTATTCCTCAGGTGGGTCGTTTTTCCAAGACGGGAGCCCAAAATAATAACAATAAATCTCACAGAACTGGTTTTCCCTTCAGGGTTTTTCCATGGGTAATTTACCAAGAAATATCGTGTGCAATGTGTATGGTTTCAATTTTATGCTTCCGCTGATTTAATTCGTTAAGTAACCTAGTTGTGCATTTATTTAATAAAGTGATTTTATTTGATCTAAGTGTCGGGTGCTAGGTTCAGAAAATTAACATGGTATTAGAGTCGAGACTCCGAGGGAACCATATTTTCATTGACGAAATTTTATAGCGCAAGGATATTTTTTATTTTAGTCTGCACGTCAAAGACTAAAATAAAAAATAAAAGACTAAAAAGGATCTAATCATGTAGAAAGAATCTAATATAGATTTTTCCTTTATCTTGAAAGGTCCAAACCACAAGCTGTCAAACCTTTGATGCATTTGAGGTTTCTCTCTTCTTTTGTCCCACATAAAAACCAAATCTCCTTGCTTGAATTCTCTTGGTATCGCTTTGCAGTCAAAGGTTCCTTTGACTTTATCTTGGTTCTATACCATTTGATCAAAATCCATCCTTCAAGTCTCCTCCAATTCCAGGAATTGGTCAATTCGCCCTTGTAATGCCTCTTTATTCGTGATGAAGTGTTGGGCTAATTTCAAAGCTGGGATTTGGAGGTTTATAGGCAGTGGCACTTCCATCCCGTAAACTAATTCAAAAGGGGTCTTCCCAATAGAAGTCTTAGTAGTTGTGCGATCTGCCCAAAGGGAATACTTGATCTTTCCATCCCAAATTTTATTGTTTTCTCCAAAAATCGTTTTTTACGATATTCATGATGTTCTTGTTACTGGATTCTGCTAATCCATTTCCTTGGGGGTAATAATTCGAAGAGTGTGATAAAACAATCCCATATTTGAAACAAAAATCATTGAGTGTCATTAAACTGAAAGCCTTGACATTGTCAGTGGTAATCTTGGTAGAAACACCAAATCTAGTGATAATATTTTCCTCAAGGAATTTCATTACTACTTCTTCCGTTGCTTTCTTCGTTGGGATGACTTCCACCTATCGGTAACCATTGCTAGAGTTGTCTTTGAACTCGCCAATGAAATCTAATCCCCATTGTTGGAAAGGTGCCTCTACAACGACTGGTTTAAGAGGGAGGACAAGGAGGCGTTGCTTTCCAATAAAGAACTGACAAAGCTGAAAGGATCTGACATATTGATGTGTGTTGAAGAAGATAGTGGGCCAATAATATCCTACCCTCAAGATCTGTGGGCAGCAGTGCAGGCAGGGAAATGAACCCCACAATACCCTGAATGAAATTATGTGGGCAACTTGTCTGCTTCTTCCTTATTTACACATCTAAGGATTACCCCATCGAGGATCCTCCATCCAAGGCTATCTTGTGTCAAACAATACTTCATATCCTTAAGTCTTAGAGCTCTCCTCTTACTTTCCACCAAATGATCAAGACAAACAATATTATTCAAATAGTAAATAATGTATGAATACCATTCGTCATTCTCAATTTCACTTGTGACAACATTGATCTGCTCTTTTTCTCCCATTTCAATAACTTCTTGATTGCTTTTTGTCATCATTTTGGCTAATCCTTAGCCTTTTATTATCTTGGATGGCTTGATCTCCAAGACATATTCCTGTATTTTTGAGACCCACTTTCCTCTTGATCCGAGACAATCTTGTCGTGATAAGACATCTTTTACAATTGGGTAAGGAACAAAAACTTTAATCTTGTTATACCCCACGTACATTTTAAAATGCTTGAGGGACTTGACAAGAGCGTAAGATTACTTTTATGTAATGGTGTAGTTTAGTTCTGAGTCTCTAAGGGTTTTTCTCGTGAAAGAAATCGGTTGCTCGTCTCCTTAATCATTCTTTTGAAAAATGATTCTTGTGATGGTGTCTTCTGAAGCAAAGGAGAAAATGATAAAGTCTTTAGAAAAGTTTGCGCTTATTATGACATATGTGATAGTTATTGCCTCCTTGATATGTTGGAAAGCCTTCTTGCCATCATCGTCCCACTTGAAATGAGCATCCTTTTTTAACAAGCGATTTAGAGGCTTCACGATCTCAACAAAGTTGGGGATGAACCTTTTAATGAAGTTGATTTTACCAAAGAAAGATTGTAAGGACTTCTTGTCTTCAGAGAGATGGATTTTCTTGCTAGCTTCAATTCTAGAGGGATCCACTAAGATCCCATCCTTGGAAATGATATGTCCTAATAACTTCCCATTGTCTTCACCAAATATTGACTTCTTAGGATTAAGAGAAATGTCATATTCTCTGCATCTTTGAAAGATCGCCCTCAAGTGTTGGATATGTTGAGTTCTTTTCTTGGAGATAATAGTTAGGTCATCTTGGTATATTTCTATGAGTTTTCCGATCAAATCCTTGAAAGCATAATCCATGGCACGTTGGAAAGTGTCCCCTGCATTGGTTAATCCAAAAGGCATTCTAAAATACTTATAAGTTCCCCAAGGAGTAGTGAAAACAATTTTAAGTTGGTCATCCTCCTTTACCACTACCTGGTTATATCTTGAAAAACCATCAAGCATGGACATCATTTCTGCTCCGGTGACCCTTTGCAAAAGGTACTCCATGTTTGGCAAGGGGTAATTATCCTTAAGTGAAGCTTGATTTGAATTTATGAAGTCAACACATATCCTAATGTCACCAGTGTTTTTGTGAACAATTATAGGATTGGATATCCAGGATGAGTACCTGATAGGCTCAATTATCCCTGCCTCAACCATTTTTTGCAACTCCCATCAGACTTGCGGTGCAACCTTTAGATTCATTTGTTTGAGCTTCTGCCTGAAAGGTTTTGTGCCTTCTTTGAGGGGAATGGCATGATGTATAACATCTTCTCAGTAAGCTTTTAGATCTTCATATGACTAAGCGAAAACATCTTTGAATTCCCTAATAAGGGCTATCAACTTCTCCCTTTCATCGAAAGTTGTCCCCTTCCCAAACTTAACCATTTTCGGATATTCCTTGGTGCCAATATTAAACTCAATGACATCATCATCGACTTGGATTGACGTTTTCCCCATATACATGTCATTTCAATCAAACAACCTTTCTAAGGGGATGATGCCCTTGGGCAAGGGTCCATCAGGTAGATCTATAATCTCAATTTCCGCTTCTTCAACCAATATGTTTATCTGAGTTTCTGAGAATTCTCCCCCATTTTGAAGAAAACGTAAGATTTGGTCCTCGTTGTCAAAGACTTGCCAGTGTTCCAGGTTGTCGGGTATCGAGGGCTTGAAGTTTACTTCCACTTTGTATAGACCGATTTCTTTGAAATTTTGCAAAGTAGAAGCGGAAACTGTAAGGTTGTCTTCTAGATGATTCTCTTCTCTAGAGATAGTTTCAATCGAAAATTCATCAAACTTTTTCATGGCATCCCAAACAATGTCTCTGTATCGTTTCAACCTTGGGTTCTTTGTGGAAAAATTCCTATTGATTTGTGAAACAATCAAATCCGAGACCCCTCTCACGTGTAAGAATTTGATGTTCATGTCAATAGCAAGGTTCAAGTCCAAAATGAGGGCTTCATACTCGAATATGTTGTTAGTACAATTGAACTCAAGTCTATATGAGAAAAGGATAGTTTCTTTATCTAGTGATACCAAAACCATCCCAACACTTGAACTTGAACTTGGGTGTGCACCATTGAAATCCAAACCCCAACATCCATCCCTTTTATCTTCATCTTGAAACAAAGAGTTTGCCAAGATAAAGGTGTTGTTGATCCCTTCATTGAGAATTTGGTGGGATGAACTAAGACAATATTTGAGTGTTTCCTTAATAGCTTCTTTATGGCTTTAATCTTTTGTGATGGCCTTTTCTGGTACACTTTTCAAGGTGAGAAGTTCCTTTTTTCTCACGAGGTGGAGGCAGAGTTTTTTGAACGTACCTCTAAAGACTTTAATTTTCCTTTTGCGTTGTTAGGGTTCTTTCACTCTCTATTTTTTCTTCAGCGAGAGGGGACATATTTTTAGGTTTTGGATCTTCAACCTTTTTCACAAAACCTGTTATTTGACTAGCAACTTTGTTGGCAATTTCTCTTCTCTCTTTGCGCAAGTAGGCTTTGGTGACATGGAAAAGGTCGGGAGGCGAAGCAATAAGGCTAGTAACTTGATTTATTTGTATGACCTCTTCAAGGGATCCTTCATCTTGATGGTAAGAGGAAATTAAGTTTTCATCCATTTCACATGCCCTTTCTTGGGCTTCCATCAAGGTAGAGGGGCAATTCTTTCCTATCATACGACCACATAGATCATTTATGGTCGACATGTAAAGTTTGAGGACAACATTCTGGGTGGGCTCATAATTATGGGGAAATCTCTTTACAAGTGTGTTGAACCGGTCATTAAAGGAATACATGCTTTCCCTTGGTGTCCTCTTGCATTGAGAGAGCTGATCATAAAGGGATATGCAATCCTTTTTCTACGTGAACATCTTGATGAAGAGATTTTGAAATATAGCTCAGTTGGTAATCACCCTCGGTGAAATACTGTGATACCATTGTTTAGCCTTCCCGATGAGAGAAGAAGAGAAAAGTTTCATAAGAATGTCTTCATGTTGGTCATAAGTTTCAAAGGCAGTGAGAAGTCCACCGAAAATATTCTCGGTCATAGTTGGGTCATCTTCTGAAAATGGTGGGAAGCCATTCCTTGAAACCCTTTGGGATCTTATGAGGTGACTGGGGATCTTTGTTACATCCAAAGGCTTGTATGCATCTTTGACCCACTTGTTTTGGGGAGTGTTTGGTGAGAAAGGTACATATGAAGTTGAAGGACCCGAGGAGGCATGAGAGGGCAAAGGATCAAGAGGTCTGGATATGTTTTTAGGACATTTAGGCAGAGGTGGGGGGCTAGGGTAGTCCATCTGCCTGGTATTCATCATGACGGGTTTTGGAAAGGTGGAGTCACAAAATAATCATTGGCTTATCAAAGAGAAGAAGGAAAATGGAACTTCCCTCAAGTGGAGTCACCAGGCAGGCTAGGGGTAAAGGCTTCGGGATTAAAACTTGTCAAAGTGTCATTAGGGCATGAAAGAGGATTCAAAATCCTCGCCAACAACGACACCAAAATGTTATCACACAGATTGTAGGTTGGACAAAGCCTGACCCAATCTATAAAGGTGGGACAATTGTGAGAGTATCTACCCATTGTCACCTTAGATATATACTCCCCTTGCTTTAGTGATGATGAAAATCACCACAAGGGAGGAATCCTGGTGACCCTAAGGGGGTTGAGATGGAAAGTGAGATGATGGAAGTGAAATCTCTATAGGTCAAGTTAGGAAGTGGAAAAAGGATTGGATAGGAGTCTTGTTGGTAGGGGCAAGTTGTCAAAGTATGGTGTACCTGCAAAAGAGTGATATACCTTCCCGAGACAAGATAAAATGTAGATATACAAGCTAGATAATCAAATGGACAAGCAAGTGAAGATTGCTATCCTACATTGCAGAAGTAAAGAAGAATATATATCAACAAGTAAATGATAATAATCACTGCAAAATATATCACTAAAAGTCTAGTAAATGATGCAAGAGACCAAGCTAGCACTTACTTGTTTAACTCTAGTATAATAGAACAAGACTTTAGTGACAATAGAAGGTTGTTAGATGATGTTATCAACAAGTTATTATAACAACCAAGTGGTTGTAGCAAACTTTTGTTACAACAACAAAATCCAACCACAAAAATGAGCAAGCAAACCACCCAAACGATAGCCAACTTCAAGTAGTTAATTATGGTAACTTCCAAACAAATTCCAATGGTTGAATAGTGAGTAGAAGATAGATTTTGAGTGAGTTTTGTTGCAGTCCTAATGGTTGTAGCTTTTAATTGATTATAAATAGAGAACTACTAAGCCAACCTAGATGCCTTAGTGGCTCAAGCGACCTTGTGACACTAAGAAAATATTCCAACTTGAACAAAATCAATCTCTCTCAAAATCATGTGTACCAATGCAATTTTAGATTAGTGCCTTGTTAATGGGTTATGAAGTCTTTTTGTATAAAGTTAGGTCTATTAATTCTCTAGGGGTGTAATCCCATTTACTCCCTAGAGCAAGAAAATCTAACAAGGTAAGTCTAGGAGGGTGTAAGCCCTTTTACTCCTAGCAACATTTGCAATAGTTTATTCAATCAAAAACAATGATAAACTTGGTGGAGGGTGTATTCCCTTATACTCCTCCAAGGGTTTTATCTAAGAACAACCTTAAAACAAGAAAGAAAAACCAATAATATGCATAAATTTCTTACCAATTCTAAGAGGCATGCAAAATAAACCCTTATCTACCAAAACAATTTTATCACCATAGAAAAATACAAGCCTCCAAGAGATAGCGCACCACTTAGCGCGACTAGACAAGTATTTGGCATCCAAATAACATCAAAGAGAGAGACATGAGTTTTTCCCAAGAGGGGCAAAAATTTCAGCCAAGTAGCTCTTCTCAAGCGAGAGAGTTATGGTCAAAATGAATGATTTGGTCTCTTATTTATACAAGAACTCAACATAATGTTAGTCCACATAACATTAGGGTAAACCAAAAAATAAAGAGGCCAACCTCCTTTATTTTTCCCCTTTACAAAATAAAATGATTTTTACACATAAGAAACCCTAAAAACATGACGTCATGCCCTAATTGGGTGATGTCTTGGCATTTCTAACAAAACATTAATCTTGGAGAGAAAGTCGTTGTGCCTCCAAAGGCCATATCTTCATGCGCTAGGGTTTTATCTCCATCAAGACATGCTAATCCATCAAGTCATCACCACCATCATCAAACCCTAGCCCCAAATCATGACATCAAGCCCTAGAGAGAGAGACATTTTGACCTTCTAAGGTCAAACGTTGGGTAAGTGACGGCTATGTATTTTCCTTCAAGGTGTCTTCTCTTGCCTCCAAAGGAAACATCCATCTTCTGGATACTCCTAAGGTGTGGGTCATGGAATCCAACTTGTGGGTTACTTGCCCCGATGAAGGCCCAAGCTAGGCTTGTTCCTCCAAAAACGTCCACCAAACAAGGTCCTGCAAAGACAAATGAATGCACCCTCCAAGGGTCTCAAGTCAAATGTATCATGCCAAGTAAAATCACATTTAATACAAGAGACACCTAAACATGTGCATTAAAACTACCTTATCAAATTAATTAAGTGATCAAAGATGCTATGCAACTTGCCAAGTTAAGGTATGGGAGGGTTGTCATAGTGACCTATTGGGTGAGTCATTCCTCAAGTCAATGATGTTTCCCAAGTGGACCCTTTCTAAGCCATGAAAAGAAGATGAAGTGGATGGGGGTAAAACTTTTGGGCATGGGGTTCATGACATACAAGGGTTTGCATTGCCTCATTTATGGGTGCCTTTGTAGAGGGTGTGTTGCACCTTCGTTTCCAATGCAACCTTTTTCCAAGCCCATTTATTTTCCATTAGTTAATTAAAGTCCAATACAATTGGGTACTATAAGACATGGAAAGAAAATAGTACCACAACGTCACTTGAAGCTAGAGGTACACAGAGTTCCATATGCATGGAAAGAAAATGACACTGCATAAGTGTACACACCTCAACAAGCAGGACATCTACATAATGTGAGTTTGTTTTTGTAGGTATTTAAATTCTTTTAGGAGAAATGTTTCATCGTTCTCAAGACCTCTTTGGGTGAACATCTATAAGGTTATAATTTTGGCTTTTATCTTTTTTCCAGCTACATTCCCTATAGGCCTTCAAACCCTTCTTCCCATGAAATGAGGTACAATCCCTTCTTGGATCAGTACACCTGAAAATTTCAAAAGGTAGGGGAATGAAAAGGACGAAGTGTGGAAAGTGATAAGTATGATCAAGAATGGTATGATGACTCATCAAGGGGACCTCCCAGTAACAAACCTATCCCCATGGGTGACCACTTACTAGGATACAATGTCAACCACCAAGGTGAAACATGGCAAACGACATAATTTCAAAGCAAATGTTCTATAATCAAAAGAAGATTTAAATGCAACATATTCAAATGCCTCAAGTATTAAAGTGACACTTACCACAATACCCGACTTGTACCTCGTAGAGTAACACCCATTGTCTTCTAGAAACATGTTGATGTGGTGGATGCCATCATGATGGACCAGTGCAATATGGTGGTGAAGTGGGTCTCCATTTGTGTAAGTGGACATCATGAGTCGATCTATCCCTCGACACTCCATGTCTGCAACCTGAGGGCCTTGAGACATCATCTCCTTATTTATCCCTAGAAATGGAGATAACAGATTGTAGAGTAGCCATGGCAGTAGATCTGATAACAAAGACAGAGCCACCTCCAGGTGGTAGAAGTATCTTCATCGCTAAGAGGGAGTGTTAATGTTTTAGTAGCATCAGACATGTACTTCCACGTGAGTTTGTGTCAACATGTGGGAGTCGTCCTGAATGCCTCTCAAAATCTTAGGAAATTCAATTTATTAAGTGATTAATAAAGTAAATTTGTTGTTGTATTAAAGTGAGTTTAATTTAATTAAATGCCTAAGTATTTGGTATTAGTAATTAAATTAAGTCCTAGTCATTAGATCTAAGGTGAATGCGAGATTAAATCTCAGTCGTTGATCACTTTGGAAGATTTAGGGTTTTGGACTTAGGGTAAACTCAAGGTTATAAAACGCAGCCTATGTGAGAGGATGAGACACATAGAGAGTGCATTAGAGCAAAGAGGGATTCTTTGCTCATGTACTTGTGTCACACATAGAGTGAGAGAGTGAGATCTCATTAATTGGGTGGAGAAGGACATTCATCTAAGTGGGGTGGGCAGGGTCCAAGGATAGGAGGAATAACCATCAAAATCGAAGGACTAATCTTGAGGTTTGTGGGGATTGACTATATGTTGTCATTTTATTCCTGGAGTGGACCATTTTCCCAATATGGGAGCCCAAAATAATAATTATGAATATCACAGAACCGATTTTTCCCTTCATGGTTTTTCTAGGGGTAATTTACCCAGAAATATCTTGTGCAATGTGTATGGTTTTAGTTTTACTCTTCCGTTGATTTAAGTCGTTAAGTAACCTAGCTATGCATTTATTTAATAAAGCGATTTTATTTGATATAAGTGTTTGGTGCTAGGTTTAGTAAATTAGCACGACATTCATCAACATTGTGCCAGGGGCTTTTGTGGAACTCACACCACTTTCCGATGTCCTTCTTAGACTTCCCATCACCCTTCTTAGCCAATGACTTGGACTGGTTTTCTTAAGATTGACTATCCTTGCTTTGTCCTTCATTCTGTGAGTTATGGTTTCCTTTTCCATGCTTATGTTGTGGTGTATTTGCAAAACCAAACTCACACTTATTCCATTGCTTGAATTTTTGCTCAATTTTGACTGCATATCGATAAGCGGCTCCCAATGAGGTGATGTCCAAGAAATCCATCTATGTTTGAATATACATGTGCAGACCACTTCAATACTTCAAAACTAGGTGTCGATCAAAGTTTTGGATACCTACCTTTGAGTGCAAGGTATGAAAGATGTTAGTGTACTCCGACACTGTCTGGTCTCTCTCTTGTTGTGCAATCGCCATGTCATGTATTAGTCATCATAGTTTCCAACATGGCAAAACTCTTCCTTGAGGGAATCAACAAAGGTTGTCCAAGTGGGTTCTTTTTCAAATAACATAGATTCATCCGCGATGTACCTCTCCCAATGATCTTCCCACCATGCTTTGACATGGAGAAGGGATTTAAGGAGTGCGAAGGAGAGCTTTTCACTATTAGAAAACTTTTGGGCAAAATAATAACCTTCTAGAAAATTCAACCATTTTTAAAACATTTGCATCTATCAAGTATTCAAATAAGGGATATCAAAATTAACTTGTATCTTGAAGGGCATCGCACCTTCGAAATGGTTGTTTGACAAAGATGCCTTAGCCACCGTCGACAATCGTTGAAGGATCTGGGCAAAGTTGTCCATCTTCTCGTTCTTCTGTTGCATGAGGATTTTCTTGAGCAATGCTTTGAAAGGACCTCCTGCTCTGTTGTCTCTCTTTTCTTCCACCATGGGACGTTGCTTGAGCTGGCGACACTGGTCATTCTCAAGCGAAAATAGTTTGAGACCCAACTATTTATACCCTAACCTCGTTGGGGATGTGCACTGAGAAATAATGAGTAGTAGACTACTTTGATACCACTAATCCAAATTGTAAAAAAAACAAAATGGAAAATAGGAAAATAATGTGACAAAATCAAACAAGGAAAATTATATGGCAAGAAATAAACTTTTTATTAAATGGAAGAATATTTGGAACTACATCATGAATAAAATGATCTCGTTTACAAATGAAAGGCCCGTATATATAGTAATTACGGGATGCCTCATAGGAGTCATGTGTTTTCATTAATTAAGTGTTATTTGTTTTATTTTTCAAATACCATGGACAAATACCATGGTTTACAAAAAGAACATGGATGAATTCATGTGTTAAAAAAGAACATGGATGAATTCACGTTTTAAACAAAAACTACACACAACTTTTCTCCACTTGTTATTATTATTATTATTATCATACCATATACCATGGGTATATATTTCTGATGGTAAAAAATAAACAATTAACATGGTGGTTTGGTGGAAGAGGTGGAGAAACACCAATTTCCACTTGGATCATGTTGGAACTTACTTCTTGAAGGTGGAGAAGAAAAATTGACATCTTTCGTTTGGGAAATTTAAGAAAAAAGGCTTGGAAGTTGACATAGTGTGGTGAACCAACTCGGTTCATACAGGAAATATCCAAAATACTTGGAATATAAAGAAATTTATTTAGAATAATAATGTATATTGAATAATAATGTATAAGAATATGAATATTATGATCATTACAATGAGAATGAGCGTCGTATATATACCCACGCAAGGGTGCCCTTTCTTGAAGATATGTAACCTTTCATAATGAGGTGTCTCTTCATTAGTAATTATTAATTATTGATTTATATATTTATATATTTGTATTCATGACATTGTCTTCTCATTTTGAAATGCTTTGTCCTCAAAGCATAGTGATGGAAAGACTGGACGTCTTTTTCTTTGGCCTGTAATGTTGTCGCATTGTTCTCTATTCTATCATAGTTGATGATATGAGACAATAAGAACCTCTAAATGTTGAACAAAATTTTCGAACCATAAAAGGACCGGACCATCCTAATTCAATCCTTTGTGGAACAATGCTCTTCCATGATGCACTGTTATCATTAGACTTAATTACGTTGGTATCAATATTTTTTCGGACAATAATTTAGTTGTTCCCGATCTAAGTGATCTTGATACTCCGAATGTTTAAGATATCTTCTTTTATGATTTGGATGTTCATAAGAGTTCTTATAACATTATTTTCCCTTATCATGCTTGTAGTGTTTTCTTAGTTTAATTTCAATATAAGATTGTCTTCACGCATTGATGTTGTTTGGTTAATTGATAAACTTATATTAGTACGTACACTTGGAGTTTCTATCGTTTGTACTCCAACATCCTTATATGTATTTTCCTCCACTGGATTGACATCTTCTTGAGCTGTGATGTGGATTGGATATGTATTTGTTCTTTTTTCCACAACTTGGATATTTACTCCTAAGGACTTTGAGACTTCCTTTTGGATTTGTTCTAACTTGTTTTCCAACAATCTCTTATCATTCTTAAGCCTCTCGATTTGCATCAGTAGGTTTTGATTATGATTTTTTATACGTGAATTACTTATTCATTACTTAGTTTTTATTCATTATACATGAAATCAAGGATTAACATATCATCATGTTCTCAATTAATTGTTGCAAATTGCTATATTTATTTATGTATTAAAATTTAATCCATTATACAATTATCAACTTTTAATGTTTATTTATATATTAAATTTATTAGAATTTAATTTATTACACAATTATTTTAATTGTTATAATATGAGAATGGAATAAATTATATTCATAATTATTTAAGTTTAATACACAATGAATTTAATTGTTATAATATGAGAATGGAATAAATTATATTCATAATTATTTAAGTTTAATTGTTATAGTTTTTGATATTATGATAAGACACAACATTTTAAGAACATCAATCCTCGAGGTTAGTTTTATTAGTAAATGTTTTTTTTTTTAAATTTAGTTTTATTAGTAAATGTTTTTTTTTTTTAATTTATTCACTTATTACTGATATTTATATATATTTATATAGGCAAATATTAACATCCTCTCTTCAAAATATATGGGAAAATCTAAGGCACTAGTGACAATGAGTGACAATGAGGACAAAAGTCCATTTATTAGGGATATTTATATAGGCAAATATTAACATCCTCCGAAAATCTAAGGCACTAGTGACAATGAGGACAAAAGTCCATGAGTAGGTCCTCGAAGGTGAAGCATATTAGTTTAAGCCAAATAAGGACAAAAGTCCATGAATAGGTCCTCGAAGGTGAAGCATATTAGTTTAAGCCAAATAAGTTTATTACCACCAAATGTAGATGAAGCATATTAGTTTAAGTCAACAAGTTTAAAACCGCGACACTAATATCAAAAGTGATACATAAAAGTTGCCATATTATAGTTGCTCTTAAGAGCAATGATTAAAAGATTCATGATATTTCGATACCAATCCTTTTCTTTTTTTTCCTTCCAAGTCTATTTCACCATTTTTTTTCCCTTCCAAGCCTACTTCACCATCATCAATTAGTTGCGTGTCCTTACAACATGGTTGAACTTAACCTACCACCAAGAAGTCACTTTAAGCTAGTGAAGTTCATTATGAGCTTTTGTTATCACATGTGAATTGGGTTATGAACCTACCTTTCACTATTCACTGTTTTGATTTGATAATTGGTCAATAGTTTTTTCTTTAGTCATTCTTGTAGTATGCTTTGTTTAGAACAACTTTTCATATGGCTAATTGGTTCCATGAATTCAAGAAAGTTCTGTTTTAATTTGATAATGGGTCAATAGTCTTTCTTTAGTCAATCATGGACTTCTTTTGTATTTACCTTCTTTAATTTGCTGCAGTTAACACTTCATGGATGAACGAACAATCCCCATGCAAAGAATTTGATACCCATCTTGGTGCATAAGGTATGGAAGGTATTGGTGAAATCTGACAGGCCACGGATATGGCGGGGATCTTCTGCTTATTGTGAGCACAGATCACAAAGAAGACGAACTTCCCATTCGTTTAGATGTTTCTCAAGTTTTTAGCTTCCTAGATGCCTAGGAACGCTTGAGATCTCTCCTGGTTAAATGTAGAATCTTGTGAGGAGCTTCTTTGTCCATTGGCATAAAGGACAAACATTATGATATGGCTTCCTACTTTCTTGGTATAGACATTAGGATCATAATGGCATCTAGAGAATCCAGTGGCAATAAGAAAGATGTCCATTTTGGCATACCAAGGTAGAAATCCGCGCACTTCAGGGGAAAGCGAAGCCCGTAAAAAATAAATCAAGGCTAGTTGAAGAGAAAACAACGATGATAGCATTGAGAAGTGTTGTCTACAAGCTCAGGAAGGTCCTAGCGCCAGGTCACGTCAAGCGAGCAAGATGTGGTTATCGATGAAAGCACCCACAATGAAAACCTTCGAGTTTATGGGCACTCATGGACACCAAACTGAAAAAGATATTGACTAATATACACCATGCATTGATATACCATATATCCCTCAACCATAGAACCCTCCGAACATAACGCATGTTGAGGCTCCCTCATCGACCACCACATGGAGGAGGATTTTGTGGTGAAATACTGTGGCTGCAACTTTTTCTGCTGCAATTTTTCTGCCGCACTTTTTCTGCTGTAGTTTTCCTCGCGCACAAAGACTTCATCCCTCGGATGGGGGCCATGCAGCCTTCCTGAGCCACATGGTTGCTTCTGAAGGTCCACGTGGGCTTGATTGTGGGAAAATTTCTCTTTGGTTTTTCTTGAAGACCTTTGCATCGACGAAATGCCTGAAAGAATCACCATACGAAGGTTAGGAAAATATATATATTCAAGGAAAAACTTGAGGGAAGCATGAACATAGTTCGACTTCGGCACATGTAATCACATGGTTAGATTCGTACTTTCAGGTGACGGGATTGAAGACCCAAAACCAAGGCGAGTTGGCAAGAGGAGCGCCTGGAATGGGTAATCCAAAAGCATCGAGGGATTCAAGGAGAGGTCAACAAAGTCAACCTTCCAGGGGGACCCCCTAGTTCTTTGTCTTGTTATTCTGGTCTTAATTAACTGCGTGTTTTGTTTCCATATGGTTAATTGGTTTAGTGAATTCAGGAAAGTTTTTTGTATATATAAGATTCAAACCTTTTAGTGAATGCATGTTTTGTTTCGCTAGGACTTCTTTTACTGTTTTTCTTCTATATGGCTAATTGGTTTCGTGAATTCTGGAAAACCTCTTTTTCATCTGTCAGATTGAGACTCTCACAAAGAGGGAAATGTTAGAGATTATCCAATATGACTAATTGGAAAACCCAATCGGATAAGATGGAAGGTTCAAATCTCTCATTATCATATTATTTGGATATTTAGGTAATGATGTTGTGATGATGCAATAGGTATTTAGAGCAGTGTTACAAGAACCAGACCGGAACCGGCAAAACCGGCCGGTCCGACCGGTTCAAACCGACCTATGAAACCGCTTTTGACCGGTTCCATACGGAACCGATTTTTTTCCCTGAACCGGCCGGTTCCGTACGGAACCGGTTTTTTTGGCCAAGGAGGCCCGCAGACGGAAAAGTAAGGAAAAATTTGATTTTAAAAACAAAATTAGGGTTGGGGGCATTCAAGGGAAGCTTCTAGAATTGTCTAGAGCCCCTAATGAACCTATAAAGCCAACCCCACCCCCTCTCTTTCACTCACACTACTCATTTGGCTTCTCTTGAGTTTTTAAGCTAAGAGTTTTTCTTGAGTTTAGAGAGTTGATTGTAGGGTTGAGTTGGAGAGGTTGCTAGCTTGCTTTGGAGAGGTGATTGTTGGGCTCATTTGAAGAGTTATTTTGCCTCTTTTCTTGAAGTTTATTTGGAGAGTTATTTTGCCGAATTTGAGAGCATATTTGGAGCATATTTCTTGGACAGCTTTGGAGCTTATTTCTTGGGCAAATTTGGAGCTTGTTTTCAAGGTATGTAACTATGCACTTACTCCCCTTAAAAATGTTGTTTTTTTATACAAAAAAAATATTGTTGTTTTCAACTTTT
>ML789271.1:310378-324105 GCA_009831015.1 Picea engelmannii
CATGGATGCACATGAATATATATGAGAAACTTTGCAAATTTGTGTATAATGGTTTGGATTCACATGGATGCACATGAATATGTATTTGTTTTTCGAAAAATTGAATATTTTATGTATTTTTAGTGACCGTTTTTTTTCCGGTTCCGGTTTTTGGGGTCGACCAGTTCGGTTCTTGTAACATTGATCTAGAGTGTTATAATATAGAGTAGAGATCATATCTCCCAATTAATCGACCAATAGAGATATGCTTTGATGATGCAACATGTATCTAGGGTTTTATATTACAGAGTAGGGTCATATCTCCCAATTAATCAGCCAATAGAGAAATCACATCCAAGCCATATGTGATCATCAATCAATCGAAATCCAGGTCAAATGTGATAAACCTCCTTGCAGGCCACAAACCAACAACCAAACTTCTCCTCTCATAGATTCTGGTAAGCCCCCTTTTAAGCCCTTTGTGGCACTGAGACTTTAAAAGCATGTACTTCGACGAACCCTCTAAAAGCGAGATATATGGTGGATGTTGGAGATTACTCAATATATAACCAATCGGTAAACCTTTTACCAATTGAACTACAACAAGATACATGGTGGATGTTGGAGATTATCCAATATATGATCAACTGGCAAACAAAATTGCATGACGTCCACAGTTCAAATCCCTACCTACCTTATCATAACTGATGTTTGAGAGATTATCAAATATGATTAAATGGCAAATCTAAATGCACAAGCTACAAAGGTATAATGGGTATGTGGATATTCATGCAGTGGTGATGCAGAATCAGAATTCATAACCCCCATTAATCAGCCAATGCAAAGCTCAAATCTCTCTTACCATATTAAAAGAGGGCATTTGGACATTTACAATGCTGTGATATATAATTAGAGATCATAGCTCCCATTAATCAGCAAATAGAAATCAACACAAAGTTCATATCTCTTTGCATCACAATATCACAATATTAAAGATAGGGATCTGGGCTTTTGTTATATAGACTAGAAGCCATAGCTCCCCATTAATCAGCCAATAGAAATCAAACCCAGGTCAGATATGGCCATCAATTAATACAAATCCAGGCCTGTTGTGACGTGATAAACCTCCATGCAGGTCACAGCCCACCGAACCAAACTTCTCCCATGCTAGGGAGCACTTAGTTCGTTATATTTACTGCTATGAATCATTGACGTTTCAAGGACAACAACAGCACTATAGCAGTTGAAGACCGTACCACTGGTTAGAGTGATATAAATACCCATTTCATTTCATATTAAGCATTAGAGCTTTGTGAGAAATTAACTACTAATAAAATTTTCTATTAGCATGCACTGGGTACATACATACAGACTCTTAACCTCACACCACTCGTTTAAATTCCTGTGACAGATGAACCTTTTGTATTAGCTATCCAAAGCATTTGCAAATGTCA
Source organism: Picea engelmannii (assembly GCA_009831015.1). Classification (NCBI taxonomy): domain Eukaryota; kingdom Viridiplantae; phylum Streptophyta; class Pinopsida; order Pinales; family Pinaceae; genus Picea; species Picea engelmannii. The sequence continues at coordinate 311,812 of ML789271.1, forward strand.
AAAAGTTTTATATATTTGAAACATTTTACCCAAGTTACAAAATCTAGAATCTAGTTGAGTAAATCAGCACCATTAGGAGTGCCTTGGCGAAAATGGGTGAGGATGTAGATTTCACTTAGGGCTTCAACGTACTAACTTCATTCCTGTACTCGAAAATTCATCAATATTTTTTTCTACGGTTTTATAAGAATAACAAATATAGCTACGCACAAGGACGCGACAGTTCAAACCATTTCCATTAGAGAATGTTTTTCTCTCTTATTGCAGCACAAACATTAAAAAAAAAGGACTACATACAGGCGAACAAAGAACTTCTATCAGTATTACTTTGTACCTTAGAATGCAGAGAGCAATTCCAAACTTCAAGCAAATAATTTGGTTTGCAGGAAGCCTGACAAGCCCTCAAGCAATAATTTGCGCACCAATTCTGAACCTCTCACACATGTATTTCTATATGCAGGCGTACCTCGATGCGCCGATTACAAATCAAACCGCCCTTTCTGTTCACGACCCTCTGAAATACAGAGCCCTTGAAATATAAGCCAAGTATAAATCTGCAGTAACGAGGATCGAATCCCGTAAACAGCAGATGATGCCCCACCCCTACTAAAATTGTGATTAGCATATAACACTGTCGCCGGTATGGGCAGTAATTGTAGGAAAATGTGTGCCGCATTAGGATGCCGCCCCGCGTATTCTTGAAACCCTAACCCCTATTGAGATTGCTCTAAACCCTTCTTCTTAATTACCTGATTAAGGATTAAGGATTAAGCGTAAAGCCTCCAAAAAAAGGAAAAACTAAGTGTTTGATTGAGGATTAACTTGCCCTCACACGATTCATTCGTTGGGAAGTTAGAGTTATTGGACTGAACACGGAAGGAATGGTTGTTAATTGTACAAGGTAAAATTAAATTTCACTTTTATGCAGTGTATTTTCTTTCTTTCCTTTTCTTGAATTTTATAGGAAAAGAGGTAGTCGTTAAGGAGGGGCATTCATGTATAGGGAAACTGGGCTTGTGTTTAGTTTTCAGAATGAGTAATTGAAATTAGCGACATTGAAAAGGGATTTACAACTTGTGTGGATTTGTCTCCCAACGTTGTTCTCAAGTACTCGAAACTAAACTAAATATTTTTGAAGTGAGAAGATATATTTTTTATTTTTTCCACAATAAACTACAAAAAACTTGATGGAAGGGATTTCTCACCTTTTGATTTTCATAAGTACCAATGGTGAACTACAATACAAAATTACCCTAGAGAGTAAAAAATTGATTAGGTTACAAAATATCGATTATGAAAGATTGCCATTTTGGTGCCACTCTGGTGTAGATATTACCACCATACAAGGCACATTCTGTGTGTCTACAATGGAAGATAAATCTCCTTCAAGCATCAGAAGGAAGTGGCCATTCCATGAAAGGATTCAAAGTTGGTTGTGTACTATAATGCAATAATTGATCCACCTTCAATGTCTCCCTACAACCCTTAGGTTTTAGAGAATTCTTCTTATGACTTGGGTGTGAAGGAACCATCTTTTATCTCGGTGGAGATTCAATAAAGTTTGGATAATCAACATCTTCATAGAAAGTCGAATGCTCAAGTGGATATTTTGATTCTTGGAAACGACTCTTTGTCAATAAGTTTCTTTGGAGAGCTATCTTAGAAAGTCTCAGATATCCTTTATGTTGCGAGACTGTTATGTGAAGGTGGAGAGGAGCCTATGGAGCTGGAGATGCAGAAGGGAGGAAGCTCAGATTCTTTAATGGCACAAGAGAAGTCTATTTTTCCTTGTTAGAATGAGGTTCATGCCATTGCAAACAACGATCTTGCTATTTCAACGTATCTAAATTTTTGGTCAAAGAAAATTCCCAATTTAGAGGGAATTCAAACAAGGAAGATTTGGATAACAATATAGCTACTTGGAAGGATGTAGCTGACCAACATGAATTAGTAGTGGGGGGAGGTCTTCGATTATGATTTTCTCCTAGCTTGCGAGATTCTATTATTGTCAGAAGCCATGAAGCAAGGGCCAAAGGTTTCATATCTCTTATTTCTCATGTAGGAAAAGTAGTAATCTCAAGTAAGGGTATGAAGGCAAAATTCACTTTTGATCTTACACTATTGTCCCCAACTCTTGTACTAGGGGTGTTGCAAAGAAAAAGATTTCACTAGAGGGATTTAAACCTAGTTGCTTTGGTAGAGTTATTTGGAACTAATGGGTTTTTTTATTTATCTTGATCTAATTTGGCCTATTGTAATAATACATAGTTAGGGTTGTATTGGTAGGGACATTCATAGAAGAGAATTTTTACTTACTTTTTGATGGATGCAAAATGCACCTAATTGTGGGTATTGATTTTTTTGTAAATGTGTTCCACTAGATCTTCGAGGATTTGGCTCTTGGTTTTGTACTTTTCAATCATAATATGAAATTACAAGACTTTTGCTCTTTTGGGGAAAAAAATGAAAAAACGAATGCCAAACAAAGAACAAATGCATAACAGGAGTCCTTAGCTAAGGTGCACTAATTGCATAATAAAGGAGGAGAGGCTATCAATAAACATCCAACATTGAACTAATAAATGTTGTATATGTTGGGATATATATATTATTGGATCTTGTTAATTTGGTTTAGCTTAGGTGGTTGGGAGGAATGACTGTTATCCTCCCCACCCAGTTTCAATTGCCATAAGACATGTTGAGCTCATAATGAATATATTATTGTAATGGCTTCGAGCCTTGTTGTTGATCGTACAAATTGATCATGATTTATCCAATATTGATTTTATTATGTATTTACGAAATTGATCATGTTTTATCCGAGCATCATAATTGATTTAAAAAATATAAAATTAAAACATAATTTAATATTTATTTGATGATCATATACAACATTAACAAGAAAGTAAACTAATTTTGCTATGAGTATCAAAACAAAAATGTCACATTGATTCCTCCTTCACTTCCATGACAATATCTCATATGCATTGATATTGGTCTTCATATATAGTGATAGTCATTGATTGTGTAGGTACTACATAACTAGTAATGTTCTCGTCATTCTCCTTCCTTGGTATCGAGGGTGTTTCTTGTTCACTACTAGATCTTCCAAATGTTCTTTTAGTGTCAATCTTTAAGAATATTTCATATATTTTCATACTAAACTCAAGATAAGTTCTCATTTTCAAGATTCACTATGATAGTTCTCTATTTTGAAGGAAACGTAACAATAACCTTATATTGTTATGAGTATCTCTCTAAATGTACCCCTTCATGTCTATCTTTAAATAGGTTAGAGATGAGGGTTTTCCTTTCTACTCACTAGGGTGTTAAAATCTCTTCCACCTTGCCCTCTTATTGTTCTTCTATAATACGTTGCTCTATATCTAAAGGAAACTAGTGTATTTTCTGAGGAATCCTTTTGTGCGATACTTTTTCTTGTCCACAATTACTTGCTCCCAAATTTTCCAACTCATCGATGGCTTGATTCCCTATACTACATATATGGTGTAAATGTATTTTTGAAAAGGATGACAAACAATTGAGAGATTTCCTCATGTAGGTGAGTCAAATTCTAGTTAGATGATAAGCAAACTCCTTTCCTATCTAATCTCATCCCATAACTTTTTATACGATAACCATGGTGTTTCCTTCTTAGATCAATGGTTGAATGTTCAAGTCTTCTATCAAGATCAAACATTTTCTAAGGGCCGCTATTTTTGTAAAATTATTAGTGGATTCCCTTATGTTCTAGTCAAAATGTCTTGTTGGATTGTTCAAGTGGTCTCGAATAATCGTTCTTTTACGTGCTATACCAATATTGTCTCTTAAAGTTCCATCAAAGTTCAATTTAACATGTAAAGACATACATGAGGTTTGAGAGTGGCCATTTTAATTATTTAACTATGTTTTGACTATGGGTAAGATTTGATTGTGAGTAGTTGGAGACTTTAATTTCCTATGACTCAAGCTTGTCCTAGTCTTTTGATACTCCCTTTAAATTTTCTTGAACAATATTTTGGATGATATGGTCTCATATATGTTCCTATATATCTTATTCTAGATATGTAGTACTCATGTTTTTCTTGTCGTTTGAAAGATTTTGTCATTTCTTTGTAGCCAATATTCTAGGTCCCCTAAAGAGGAATATTAATTATCATTCCTTAGTGGATCCATCCCTGGATTGTTTGTGAAAAGGGGCATTGGACAAATAAATGGTATGGTGACTTTATTCTCATATATTACACATTGTGATGGCCCCAATGATCATCTCTTACAAATGTTATCCCAAGTCAAGTTTCTTTTCCCAGGTTAATTACCAAAGAAAAGTTGAAATTTTGAGCCATCAATTGTTATTACAAATATTGATCCATATTATGTCTCATACAACCTAGTGTTGACGATCTATTAATTAAACATATACTTGTTTGACTAGTAATGATGTTGAATTTTGATTACCTATCTCAACATATTTGAACCCCCTTTGACTAATATTTATCTTTTTTCATTTCTCCACAAAGTATTCCTTTTGTGTTTATTAACATGTCTTCATGCCATGACTCTAAATATCTCCATTTGTGAGGGATATTGAGCTATGAGGTTGAGTGGTTATGGGCTTCTCAATATTGATGCACATACCCCACACTTAGTTAACCATAATACTCTCAACATGCTTGAAGTTCATTGATTTACCCGGGGGAGAACACATTCCATCAAGGTTTTGAGAAGATGGTTGCTCTGGTGTGGCAAAGAACACTCCCATGTTTCCTCGTGGTTCATATGGGAAAATATAGCAATCCCAAAGGCTTTGGGAGGTTGGGGACTGAAAAATATCTTTCTTTTCTCCAAATCCCTAGCTGCAAAATGTGGTTGGAGGTTGTTGAAGACCACCTGTTGGCAACAGATGTCACTCCTGGATTGCATGCAGGAGAAGAGCCCGACGCCCATCATTTTATGTCACGATTTGTGTATAAAGATGGTGACTGAATGGAGGTAAACTCAAAACAATAACGTTCCAACTCTGAAACTAGGCCAGATATGCATGAGCAAGTGAGGTCTTGCGTAAATTTTAGACAGTGAGCTATAGTAAAGGGTGAACAGGCGGAAGATTTATATAAGAGAAAAGCAGAGGTCTGTTATAAACAACAGGTTCCTAACAGACTGCAGGAGGAGGCACTTAAACGCGAGATCTTCTTACATTCAAATGCAAAAACCAGAGAATACAATAATGTCACAGTAAATCCTTTATCATAACATAATTGCATGAATCCATGTGAATCAGTCAATCATGAACTCTCTCAGCATAAGATGAAGATTTAGCTGGAATAAGAAAGACTGTCTGTCATAAAGAAAGAAATCTCATATACATATGCATAACCAAGAAGCTAGTATCTATGCTAAAACTCTACAATCGGGAGCTCTGCTCTACCATCGATAGATTACAAAATACAAAGACTGAGTCTATATACTCAGCAAAACCGCCTAACAGAGGTGTCCTTGGTCATCCAAGACTTGGTGTCCCTTCAGCCAAATTCGGACGGGCTTTCTCTGTCAGACGCCTCCTTAACTGCGCATGGCTCATGCAGGGGAAGTAGTTGATCCAGTAAATGTTGATTTAGCGTTTGCAGACCTCCTTTGGCTAGTCGAGGACTCGGCATGGCTTCTTTGAAGAACTGGGTACACAGGACCCTCTCGAGCAGACCGCTTGCCAGACCTTCCATACCTTACACTTAATGCATGAGAGGAGGTTTCACCCACCCCTTCTCGCCTTTATTTTCTCCAAGTGAAGGCTGAGAGCAGGATCATATCAGATGGTACCTGGAGATCGAGATGGTCCTTTCGGTGCCTTTGACCCCTTTTAGCACAGTTTCTTTCTTTCCCAAGTGAGCACGGGCTGTGACCCCGTGTTTATTCCCAAAGCGCTTTTGGCGTTTGCGAATGGAAGGAGTTAATCCTTGCTTCTTGAAATCGCGATGAGCGAAACGCTGAAACGACTTAATCTAGCGCCACACGCCCCTCTGGATCTGACGGTTCTGAACTCTCCCGACAATGCTATGGACCCCAGGTCCTGGATTCTCTCGTCATTTCGCGCATCGGGGAATGATGGAGTTGTTCCTTGCGTTTTGAAATCGCGATGCGCGAAGGGGCGATAGAACCTAATCGCGCATCACATATCCTTCTTTTGATTGGACGGCCCAGAACCTTCTCGGCGATACCGTGGGCCCGTCATTAAAATATCTTTTCACTTCACGATTCACAAGTTCGCGGGTCGAAGACCCTCGGCTCCTCGAGGTGGCGATACGAACTGGGCGCCTTCCTGGTCAGCGCTCTTTACATGTAACCGTCAGCTTGGGCCCAAGTACTAACGCCTCTCGCAACTCGCGTCTTCACGAGTTGGAGTATCAAACTTTGGCATTCTCCCCTCGCGAAGTCCCGAGACGCGATGGTCAGCGAAGGTTGACCCCCTTCGGGCATTTTTTGTAACTCGCAATCTCGCGCCACCAAAAGACATGGTCCGTCCTTCGAACTCACGAACCCCGAGTTCGAGAAATGACTACTGCACTTATACTGATCGTGATCGACACCTCTTGAAAACATTTTTGCGCCACACTTGGCGTGACTCGGATAATCTGCGATTTCCCATCATCCGCTGTTCTGCTCTGTCGCTGAATTCTTTCCGCGGAAGAATGAAATGCCCGCTCGCTTGATCTTAAGTCCGAAAAGGACTTCTTTTGTGTGCTGCGCTCGGACGTTTTTCACGCCACTTGTAGATCTGAACACTCTTAGGCCCGAGACAAAAAATGTCGCTAACATTAGGCTCCATGGGGGATAGAGTCATCCCTGCGATGCTCTAAGAACTCCTTCTACAGCTTCAGTGCCTTGCTATTGGGCTATGGAGTCACTTATTAAGCCAAAAACATGCAAAAAGAAAATAAACAAAGAAGTAAAGGACAATATTTACAAACAAAGGAGCCGTTATAGGCTCAAAAGAAACATTTCTTCAGAAAATGCCCATTCACTGGGCTATTGAAAGCTTCTTCCCCCTCCAGATCTTGCAACTCGTATGTATTGTTGGAGAAAACCTCAGAGATTTTGAAGGGGCTGGTCCAGAGGGCATCAAACTTGCTTTGTTTGCCTTTATCCTGCCTGGGGGCATCCCACTTAAGTACCAAATCCCCGATCTCGAATTCTTTCTTCCTGACCGTCCTGTCAAAAGCCTGTTTGATCTTTTGCTGGTGACTATAGGCTGCATCTTTCACTTGTTCCCTGATCTGCTGCACTTCCACTATCTGATGAATTCTTCTGATCATATGATCTGGTTCTCCCTCATAGTCTTGAAAGAACTTCGCCACAGGTAAGGCGAGATGAGTAGGGAAAACCGCCTTTGCTCCGTAGACTAGTTGAAACGGCGAAGTGCCCAGAGATTTCTTCATTGTCACATGATCAGCCCACATAGAAAAATTCAACTTTGAATCCCAGGCCCTTTTGTTGTCCTCCAACAGTCTCTTGATGATCCTTATTAGGATTTTGTTGGAGGACTCTGCTAAACCATTGCCCCGGGGATAGTAGGGGGTGGAGTGAATTAGTGAGATCTGGAACTGCTCACAGAACTTAATTAGAGGTTCAGACTTGAAAGAAGCAGCATTATCGGTCACGATCCTACTGGGACAGCCAAATCTGGCTATGATATCCTCCAGGAAGCTGATAATTACTTTGTGAGATGCGCTTCTGGTGGGGACAACTTCTATCCACTTGGTGAAATAATCTGTTGCAGTCAGAATCCATCTATGTTGACCACTTGAAGGAGGATGAATTTCTCCGATGAAGTCCAACCCCCACTGCTGAAAAGGTGTCGAAGCTACTATGGGTTTTAATGGCAGCGATTTGAGCTGTTGTTTTCCTGATAAATTTTGGCATTTGATGCAAGCTCTGATCTCCCTGCAAACATCGGGGAATAAAGTGGGCCAGTAATACCCAGCTCGGAGTATCTTGTGAGTTGTGGTTTTCCAGAAATGATGACCTCCGCAAAGGCCGCTATGAAAATCAAACGTAACCTTCTGGGCCTCCTGCGGGTCCAAGCATCTCAGAAATACCCCTAGAGGGTCTTTCCAGTACAAGGTTTGTTCAATGAGGCAATACCTGACCGCCTTGAGCTTTAGAGCCCTCGCTTTGCTTTTTCCCATTCCATCGGGGGGCTTCAAATCCTGCAGAAAATACAAAATGTCACGATACCAGGCACATTCTGCTAGCGATAAGCCATCTTGAGAGCATTGGCTGGGCGATTCAGCTTGCTGAGATCCTGGGCGAGTATTGATGAAACTAACCCCCAAGGCTTCGCAGTTGGATTCAGCCAGTAGCTTGGCTAAACCTTTCCCCTTAACCAACTTGGTGGGCTTTATCTCTAAGTCAAATTCCAGAATTTTAGCGATCCATCGGCCTCTTTTCCCATCTACGTCAGGCTGTACAAGGATGTCCTTCACGGAAGTTGAAGGAACGTATGATGTTACTTTTGAATGCAAGACATAGACTCTGAAAGCTTTAAGAGCTTTCACTAAGGAATAGGCCTGTTTCTCCATGATTTCATACCTGCTCTCTACGTCTCTTAACGCCCTGCTGAAGAAGGAGATGGGCTGCTCATGCCCTTCCTCATTTTTCTGCAGTAAGACCGCCGCCACTGTATCACAGGAAGCAAAAGAAAAAATCAGGAAATCCTTGGAATAATCAGGGCTGATTAGCACAGGAGCCTCAGTCAATGCCTTTCTTATTCGGTCAAAAGATGTCCGGGGCTCAGCGGTCCATTTCACTTTGTTTCCCTTCCTGAGCATGGCCGTGATGTGCTTTACTAGCTCGGCAAAATTTGAGACAAATCTCCTCAGGAAGTTAATCTTTCCTAGAAATGCCTGGACCTCTTTTTTAGACCTGGGAAGTGACAAGGTTTGAATCACCTCCACTCTGCTGGGATCAATTCTTACTCCTTTTGTCGATACTATATGGCCTAACAGCTTGCCCTCCATCATAGCAAACATGGACTTCTTGGGATTTAGGGAAAGACCAAATCTCCGGCACTTCGAGAAAATTCTCCTCAAATGACAGCGGTGCTCTTTATCAGACTTGGAAAAGACCGTGACGTCATCTAGGTAGATCACTATAAACTGGTATTTTTCTCTGATGAAGGCTATATCCATGGCTCACTTAAATGTTGCTCCTGCATTCATTAGCCCAAATGGAATTTTGGCATACATGAATGTGCCCCAAGGAGTGGTGAAGTTCGTTTTTTCTCTGTCCTCAGGCATGACCGATATCTGATTATAGCCGGAAAACCCGTCGATCATAGATATCCTGGATGCACTAGTTACCCTTTGCAGTATGTGTTCCATCTTAGGTAGGGGGTAATTGTCTTTCTTCGAGCTTCTGTTCAGATTCCTGAAGTCGACGCAAAGCCTGATTTCTCAGCTTTTCTTTCTTACCGGAACCAAATTGGCCACCCATTCGGAATATCTCAAAGGGACGATGATCTGGGCGTCTAACAGCTTCTTGACCTCCTTTTCCATGACCGACAGCAACATGGGATTTATTTGTCTCAGCTTCTGCCTGAATGGCTTAGCTCCTTCCTTCAACGGGATTTTGTGTTCGATGATAGATGTGTCGTATGTCTTGAGGTCTTTGTAGGTCCAAGCGAACACGTCGACAAACTCTCTCAGCAACTCTGTGTACTCGGCCCTCTGTTCACTGTTCAGGCTACTTGATAATCTGAAAAACTTGGGCTCTTCCTGCGTGCCAATGTTGCATTCGACTGTATCAACATCTTCATTTGAGACCTTGCCCTTTACTGCCACATTGTTCCCATCGAACAGTCTCTCTAAAGGGACTAGTCCTCTCAAGATGTGATTGCTAGGCAGCTGGATAATCCGATGATTAGCAATTTTGTTTAAAAACACCTCAGGGTGAGGGTCACCTTCTGGATCGGGATCTTGATCAATATGCACCGCAGAAAATTCATCAACTGATTTGAGAAACCTTTCGAGTTCTGGATCATCCTCGAACACCTTCCAATGCTTGACATTGTCCGGCACCGAAGGCCTATATCTTATATCAACATCATTTTTTACCATAGGCGACAGAGGAAATTTGAGCAAACTAGCTGAGACAACTAAAGAATCGGCCAAAGTATTTTCTCCCCTCGGAATGAAAGAAATGTTAAAAGCCAAGAAGAAATTATCAATAAGGTCCCATACTTCATTCCGATAATTTCTGAGCCGGGGATTATTGGCACGATAAGCATTCCTTACCTGCTGAATAATCAACTCAGCATCTCCGAATATTGCTATCTCTTTAATTCCCATTTCCTTTGCAGCCCTCATACCCAGAACAAGAGCTTCATACTCTGCCACGTTGTTGGTGGCTTTGAATTCCAACTTGTATGACAGGGACACGGCTTCTTGACAAGGTGATATGAAAACCACTCCAGCACCAGCGCCTTCGCTAGAAGAAGCTCCGTCAAAAAACATCTTCCACACAGAGGGGCTTTAAGGGGAAATCGAATGATCAAGGCTGGGATGTTTTCTGATTTGTAAAGAGCTTTCAGGGGCATCGGTAAGCTACAACAAACTAGACCCCAAGTCAGTGTCAAGTGCAAAGATGGGGTGATTGGTGGGGTCTGCTTCATCATTGACAATATAGGCTAGCTGGGCTTCTCTGTATAACCTCCTTTGTTCCCCTCCGAAGACCGGAATGGTGGCGTATGTGAGATCCATCTGTAGTGTCCCTCCAAGCTTTTTAATCCAAGATCTAGACAACAACATACAAAATTTGGGGGAACGTCGGCTACCATGATATCCATGACCACAGTTTTCATGGGCAGCTGAAACAGGGAAACCACCAGGTCTTTGATGACTCCTAGACACTGCACTCTCCTTGAATCGAAAGAATATAAATCATGATAAGTTCTTGTCACCGCCAGTCCCAATTCTTCCATGACTACCTTGGGCATAAGGTTATGGGAGGCTCCTGAATCCATGAGACAATTATGCAACACTTTATCATGTATATTCAGGGAGGTGTAGAAGGGCGGGGATGAGACATCTCTATATTCTACCATGGGGCCTAAGATGACGGCTGGATTCTCATCTTGAAGGTTTACTGAGTCAGAGGGAGGCTGGGGGGACTCAGATTGTAGCAGCTTGGAGAGGGATCTTTTAAAATCTTCATTTTTAACTAGCTCTGAGAGGGGGACGGGGATCCTGATCTTTTGAATTTCATGTTCAAAATTAAAGGATGGAATGGTCTTAGGAGCTTCCCTTACCTCGGTGACGGGTTCTTTGACTGCTGGCAAAGCGCTCTGAGCTCTTTTATCTTTAGTAGCGGCTGCTACAGATCTAGTAGGCCTTTCTGCTATGAGGGGCTGGTCTGGGTTGTCAAACTCTCCTTCTTTCCTTCTCGACCTAAGATTATATCTGTTAGAAGTGTGAAAAACCCTTTCTCCTTTACCCAACTCATGGATTTGAATGCTCATCAGGGATTCTTCATATGCAGACTGTGTCAAATGGGGAAAAGGAGGAGCTTCTTCAAAACAATGAATTTCAGGTCCAAACTCGTTTATCTCCTCTCTTTCCTCATGAGAATCTAGGTTATTCTGGAGAGGGGTTTGAATCCTTTGATCATCGCTGTCTTTTCCCCTTTGTTCCCTCGGGAAAACCTGCGGCATATTGTTAGTAGGTCGTCTGAAACCTCTATTATCAGTGTTCTGGGGATTTCTGTACATGGGCTTCCCCTCTAATTCCCACCTTTCCATCCTGGCAGAAAGTGATTTTAGTGTTCTAGCTGTCTCATCTGTTTGATGGGGCAGGGGAGAGGAACTGGATGAGGAAGCCTCAGGCCTTTTCTTGGACGTATTTCTATCACTGACGTTCCTGAGTCGGTTGACAGCCAATATGTTGGATTCTACCTCCACGATTGCATCTTGCATGTGTGCCAGCGTAGCAGCTCTTCTCTCCCTTAGCAGTAGGCAAAAATCAGGGTCAAAAGCGTTGGATTAAGTGATCTTTGCAGAGGCTTCGGAGGGTTTTATCTCAGCAGGAATTTTGTTGTACATTTTATTAAATCTCTTGGAGAAGTCAGAAACAGACTCTCCTTCCTTTCTCTTCAACGACCTAAACTCTGTCATGTAATACATGAAGTCTTTTTTATCTCCCCACTGTCTCAAAAAGGCATTATCTAAAGCTCTGATCCCATCAATAGATCCAGGAGGCAGGGCCTTGAACCATTTTCTAGCCTCTCCTTGGAGACTATGGACAA
>ML789271.1:374921-385778 GCA_009831015.1 Picea engelmannii
CTACTACCCAAGACTCAGAAATATTATCTACAGAAAGAATCAAAGCATCTTGTAACACATCACCTGTTACATTTGCTTCCTGATTTCTCTCCTATTGTCCATCTCTTTGTTTCTTTGGAGCTCTGCACTCTTTCTTCAGATGTCCTTTCTTTCCACAATTCCAACACTCTATCTTTCCAAGTCTGGATTTGGATCTGCCCTTCCTAGAATTCACGCGATTCCCTGAGCCCTTTCCTCTATCCTTTTGTCTTCCCCTATTCTCCATGTTCAACGCATTACCTGATGTCTCACCTGTGATTTTTCGTTGCATTTCCTCACGAAGGATAACACCAACAACATCATCAAATTTTAAAGTATTTGAACCAGAGACAGAGTTACTTACAACCATGACCAAGCTGTTCCAGCTTTTTGGCAATGAGCACAAGATTAGAAGAGCCCTGACCTCATCGTCAAAGTCCACTTTTACAGAACTTAATTGATTAGTAGCCGTATTAAATTCATTTAAATGATATGCAACAAACCCACCTTCTGACATCTTCATATTAAATAATCTCTTCATTAGAAATACCTTATTGGACGCCGATGATTTTTCATACAATTTGGCCAATGCATCCATCAAACCCTTCATTGTCTTTTCTTTTGAAATATTGAAAGCCACCGACGCTTCCAGGCTCAGCCGTATCGTTCCTAGAGCCTTTCTGTCAAGAATCTCCCATTCTCCGTCCTTCATGGCCGTCGACTTCTTTGCTACTCCGCCCAATGGTAGGAATAGATCCTTCTAATATAAGTAATCTTCCATAACTGGTAGCTTTGGCCATTAAATTTATTGACCCTAAACTTTCCATCTTTCGACATTGCTCCCACTCGAACCAGGAACCATCTTTTCCTGTGAGTTACCTTTCGCTCTGATACCAATTTTTAGAAAAAACAGGACCGCGGAGCAATAAAATAAAACAAATGAGGAAAAAAAACACAGAAGATACACAATACAAGAGAGACACAGATTTATGTGGTTCACCCAGTGTGGGCTATGTCCACCAGAGAAATTGGCAGGTCCTTCCTTTACTATTATCCAACAAATGAAGGGATACAACCTACAACAAAACCCGCTGTAACTTTCTCTTCTTTCTCTCACAGTCTCCTCTCTCAGAATACAATATTTGCCATCAACCATAGCCGCAATACATTTCCCTCATAAAAGAGGGTTTCCTTCTAGGGAAAAAAACCCTAACATAATCTCTACCGTTAGATCTGCGACCTTATAATGAACGGTCCAGATTTACAATGAAATTACAATATACATTTACAAGGCAATTTTTCCTTCAGGGGCTTCGCCCCTGAACCCCCACTAGGGGCCCGCTTGCCCCCAAACCCCCCAGCCAGGGGGATAGCCCCCCCGTACCCCGCAGAGGGGGTACCCCCCCTCTGCACTCCCCCGCGTGGAAGCGTGTACATACTTTTGGGGTGTAAATACTTCATGGGGTATAAACACGGCTGAAAGCAAGGACCTCTGAATCAGGAAGATAATCAGATTCCACAACCAACAACATGGAAATATAATTTTGCAGTATCTTTGATGTACATCTCATATTTCAAGTACAAGACTAATTGTATCGTGGTCAGACCAGTCTGTGTACAAGATAAAGAGGATTAATTGTGATATGGGCACATTTAACCATATATGGTTAATAAGTGCATTTTGCACATGTTTTATCTTAACAAAAAGACAACAGACATTGTAATTGCACATGTAGTTGTCCAATTATTTGTTATGCCACTATTTTGTATCACGTCAACACTGAAGTATCCTAGAATGATAATGGTTTCGTCCAAATGTAAATGGTGTGATGCATTTGAAAACACATTAATTATGCTAGCAATGTTGCACGCCAAGTAACATAGAAACTGAATATTGCAATTTGCAATCCACGGAACACCACTCTTGCTAGAACTATCTCAGAATCCTTTTCTTCTACAAGAACATTTTACAAAGGCATGTAGGTATGGTTCAGATCTAGGAAAAAAAATTGGAGAAAAATTTAAGAGCAGGATAGGCGGGCACGCGACAGACGTCAGATTGCGACCTCGCTAGACACGAAAAATGACAGAACCGTAGGTCCACTTGCGGGTGCAGGACCTGAACACCGCAAAGTGCAAAAAAAAATAGCTCCAACTGTTGGTGTAGGACCCCACCCTTGCAAATCCAAGAAAACAAAAGAAAACAACAATCAACAAACCAATGAGGAAGCACAAACAAGCCCAACTACAAGCTCAGGACCTCAAACTCACAAACTTGAACCAAACAACAACAAGTAGCAACCAACGAACCAACGAACCAATGAACAAGAAAAAAACATTGAACCAGTAAACAACATATGTATCTCCAATGATTACCAAATTGCATCCCAAGCACAGAAGGAACCCGAAACATATGACGAGCAAGCTAGTAGAAATAATCAAACATTCTTACTTGCAAACTACAAACAATAAACAACAAAGAACGAATAGAAATGAAATTATGGCATCGAAACTTACTTTGTAATGATGAACGACAGAAGCGCAGGTCAAATTGTGGGTGCAGGACTTGGACCCCACAAAGTAAAAAAAAACAGCTCCAACTACGGATGCAGGACCCCAACCCTGCAAAGTTGAAGTAAACAAAAGCAAGCAACAAGCACCAACAGGTCCAACCACAGGTGCAAGTCCTCAACCTTGCAAAGTTGAAACAAACAACAAAAACCAACGATCGACGAACCAACAAACAAGAAGCACCCACCGAACCAGTAAACAATGTATGTATCTTCAACGATGACCAAATTTCATTCTAAGCATAGAAGAAGTATGCAAAATACAATGGCTATGCAACTAGTGGTGGAAAACAATATTGTCCAAATTCACTGCAATATTGTATGGAAAAATTCGTGGAAAAATGTACTGTGAGAAGCCTATTTAGGTAAACAATTAAGGTTACCAGATTGTTTAAGGGCCTTGCGGTATGCAAACATTTAAGTTGTCAGGACTTTTTAAGGACCTTGCGCTATGTAAACATTTAAGTTTTCAGGCCTATTCAAGCACCTAAAAAAAAATGTCAATTCTCTAAACCTTCGATATGTAAACATTTCAATACAAATAGAAATAATCAAAACATTAAAAAACAACGTCGATGCTTAGAACTTTCGGTATGTAAACATTTTAGTTAGTTAGTTGGCTGCAACATGTAATAGATAAGTATTCTCATACCCTATATAATTGAGATGTAACTGTAAAACAAAGTTAGATATCTTGTGAATGTTTTAGGAATGTGCATGTTTGCTTGATGGTTAGAATTTGTTCCTTTATCTTTTACTTGATTGTGTATTTAATCAAGTAAATAACTATAAGGTTTGTACACGTAAAGGCTTAATCCCTATAGTGGCTCAAGTTAGAGAAAATGAACTATGAGTCCGTCGACCTTGGGCACAGTTTCACGTATGCATATCGACACTTCCAGTTGTTTTGAATCTCCTAGAAAAAGGAGTCTGTTAAGATAAGGAGAGGTAGTGCATGTATGCACGGAGTCTCGGCAAGGCATGCATAGACCAAGAACCTCTTAAGTTCCAAAGTTTGGTGAACAAGTGCAAGGGGTGCGCGAGAGTTTCTTCTAAGTCTCAATATCAAGAGAAAGAGCACAAAGCACACGTCTACACCTAAGTCCTTCAGAGAAGATGAAGCTAAAGAAGGATATAATGATTTAAGTCTCGAAAGGAAGGATCCCTTTGTTTGGAAGATGAACAGAAGAGATTCAGTCGGGAGGAGCCAAGGTCTGTCACGACCATTGGATTTTGAGAAGGAGCACGAGTATTAACCCCCCTTGACTTCTTCATTCTTCGCGAGTTCGACGAAGTTTGTGTATTCTTTGTAAGGGAGATGGATCCTCCGAAGTCTGAAGTGAATCAGGACCGCCCATCGGAAAGGACACGTGTTGCTAGATCCCATAGTTTAGAGAGTGGCACTTCGACAATTTTGAGTCCTTATGTTAACAGGAGGAGGAACTCCTGAAGTTCCAAAAGATGAATTCTTGAAGCCACAAGAGTCGTAGATCTATGGGTCTACGTGGATAGGACCTGACCATCAAACCTGGACTATGGTCATCCCAAAGTTGACCAACTCCAGGAGTCACGAGGAGTTTGCATCGCAAAACTCTCGAATGACGAATTCCCAAAGTAACGAGAGTTATGGATCTATGAGTCCATGTGGCCAAAACCTGACTGTTAGATCTAGGCTAAGGTCTGCCTGACCCCGACCAACTCCGGGAGTGATGAGGATTTTGAACCACAAAACTCCCTAAGGCCGAAGTCCCAAAGTAACGAGATCCATGGATCTATGTGGCTGGATCTCGATCGTGAGATCTGAGGGACGTTAGAAGGATGTCACTTTGGTGTGACATGGCAAGCTGACGTCACCAGGGTGACGTGGAATCACGATCGACGAGCCACATGTCACCTCAATTTTTTATTTTCATAGACCCTATATGCCTATTGGAATGTGACACGTGTCACCCTATGATGAGGCCACGTGTCACCCATGGCCCTCACCGCATGTCAGCCCTTGGTACATGATCGCCTGGCCATGTGAATGGTGAAGTCTTGGAATTTGGGACTCCAAAAGAGTAGGGGGTGTAGCATCTTAGAAAGGCCCGAAGGTCAAAGCCACGTGGCATGCTCACAGGACTTCGAGAGATAAGAGCTCTAGAACAGCTGGGGTGTAGTGTCATAGAAAAGGCCCAAAGGTCGAAGACAAGTGGTAAGATCATGAGAGTTTGAGAGATAGGAACTTCGAGAGACTGGGTCCATTAGAGCTTTGGTAACCATGATCCCAACGACTAATCAACTGCTATAGCAATAAAAATTTCCCCCTAAGGGATGTAGCCTCCTCACAAGACTTGAGATGCCAACATATATCGAAAAGGAATGTGTTTATAGTGTAATATCGTGAATGAACAACTCCCTCTCCCTCTTTTTGGCCTCTCGCTCACATACAAAGTTGTACGTTTCAACCTGTTGTGTTGTTGTTTCTACTCCTCTCATCGTCATTGTCTTTGATTCACATACAAATATTTTTAGGCACATACACATAATGAATTGAAATTATAAAACCCACACATATATAACTAATTTTTTTTAACAAAAACTAAAATTAATTTATGTTTGCAAAAAAATGTAGAAAAGTAATTGACTCGCCTAAAAAAGACACTACGCACCACTATTAGTGTTCTATATTAGAAAACAACACCATCAAGCTTTGTTGTTACTATCATGCTCCGATGCTCCACATTTATTGTTGCACTGACATGTATTTTAGTAGTGCATCTCATAATATGCACCACACTGCTAAATTGTGAAATATTCGGCCTAGTGTCGTACTCTTTACTACACCGGTGTGTTTTTTGGATGTAGGGGCACTGCTAGGTTAAACTGTTTTATTGGAAATTAGTGTAATGTGTTAATACTAATGCATTGGTGCTACCATGTTATTGGAGAACCACCAATAAATTATATGGGTTCTAAGCTCAGTCATGTGCTTTGTAAAATTGAAAGAACTGGTGTGCCACTGTTCCCAAAGCACCCACATATTGTTTAGTATTGTTTTGTCTTCTATAACACACCAGTTATGGGGCATCACTAAAGACACACTCTTATATTTAATTATTAAAATTTATCAGTGTTTTTCTTCAAACAACACCGATGTGTACTATTAGTGTTTACACACTAGTGCATACCATTAGAGTTTGTGCACTAGTGGACCACATGTATTGTCACATTGGAACGTATTTTAGAAGTGCATCCCATTAGACACATTGTGTTATTAGATTGTGAAATATTCGGTCCCGTGTCATGCTCTTCACAACATCGATGCGTTTGTTGGACCTAGGGGCATTGCTAGGTTAATTTTTTTTATTGCAAATAAAGCGGTGGGATGTGTTAATATGAACGCACCGGTGCTACCATGTTATTAGACCAATGAGATTTTGTTTAGAAATGCATTGTTCTATATAGACCACTGACAATGGGGCATCTAACAAGACATCCCATTATGCAAAATCATTCATTATTTTTCTCGGTGTGGTTCTTTTAACAACACCAGTTCATTTGGTTAACATGAACAAACCACTAAGCTAAATTTTATGGGATGAAAACCGATTGAAAAAGGATCCAAACAAGGCTAAGAACAACTGAGAACTCGTAGAGGCAACTCAAGACGCTTAGAATGGCCTCAACAGATAGAGAAAGGGAAAAAATTCAAAGTTCCCAAAACTCAATGAAAATGACATTATTGCGAAGAGCATGTCACAAGATTTCTAACTGCGTAAACAACTCGTCAAACTAAGTTACGGATTGAAGGATATTCACAGTGAAAGTTTGGTCAGCCTAGCCCAGTGAACAAGGGATGAGTCAGCATCCGTACTGCCGACGCCAGCATCCGTACTGATGATGTCAGCATCCATACAACACATGTGGCAGCAGTAGAAGGTGACACGTGTCATGCTGACATGGAAACACCATAGGTTTCCACGTGTCACCCAGTTTTGGCACTTTCAGACCAATCCGTGGACCAATAGGATTGCACCATGTGGCAGCCTGTACGGTCCATATGGTGACATGGAATGATGATGTGGCACAATGACATGGCGTTGACATGGCAGAGGATGACATGGCCCAATGGGAGGTTGCCATGTGTCCCAATCAAGGGCTGCTACAAGACAGGCGGAAAAATCACAATGACAACCCGTAAGCAAAATTAGAAAAATAAAAAAGATTGGCGGGTCCACCAAATCTGGCAGACCATGCCAAATACAACTGCATTTTAATCATTGGGATACTAGATAGCGCCACCGCCAAAGTTGGCGGGGAAAGTTTTTATATTAAAATATATATTACAAACAAACCAAACCAAAGGGGGAGGCCCGCGAGTTTGACCCCGGGACCTCCTCCCCATACTACCCCTTTACAGTCACGCCTAAACGAATAGGCCAACAACCTATATTGTTATTAACACCCGTGAAATTTACTTAATTGTTGAGTCTGCCAAGCCCTATGGAGGAGGCACACGTGTGGTACGACCTTGGGCACACATTTCAATGCAACATAGTCATTAATTGAAGGTTGAAAAGGGGCATGAAAACCTAGATGGATTTCTTACTGGGCCTGGGAGTGCAAGAGTTAGATGGAGGCGTGGAGACAATCATTTTTGGGTAATTTGATGCCACGAATTCAATGGTGTTGTCTATTTTCTGATTTTGAGCATTATTTCTGCACCTTGATTTCATAATGAGGTATACTTTTGTATTATGCCAAATTCTTTTGCTGAGTTAATGAAAAATCCTACCCATTTGAGAGCAGGACCTAGAGACGTAGTCCACTAGGGACAAACTTCGTTATCAATTTTTTGTGTTAATATTTAATGCTTATGTCTCTTCATTATTGAGATTTTCCTTCTTTAATGGTGCACTTTAATTTATGCTCATTTAATTCCATTCTTTATAAGTCACTCGATGAAAATATCTTGGATCATGTTGGTATTAGAGTAGTCATCCTTGACTTGAATTGTTGAGTGTGAATGCTTACTAGGGCCAAGCATAAGTAGGGTGAAGGAACTCTTAAGAATTTCAATCCTGAAGTTGGTCGTGCATCCCAAAGGAAGAAAATGGCAGAAGAAGACAAGGGTGATGAACACGAGAAAAACTTTCATATGATATTTTATCGCATGTCAAAAATGGTCGAGCGAATGTATGGAGATTACGAGAAGAGGATGAAGAAGAAAGGGAAGAAAAAGGAAGCACATGCTCATGATCATGCTTCGGTAAACAAAGGGGATGGAGGAGATCCTCCTAAGCCTCCATATTCACCTTCAAGTTCTAGTTATTCTTCCTTTGAGCATTCTCACCATTCTCATCATTCTAGCCATAAAACCTCTTTTAAGAAACCATTATTAAAGCTTGATGTAAAATTTTCTTTACCTACATTTAACAAAGATGCTAATCCTGCAAAGCTAGATAATTGGATCTGACAGGTTGAAGTATATTGTTGTGTTCAAATATTGATGAAGAGGAAATTAAAGTGAAACTCACATTGTGCAAAGAGTACATTTTTATTTAATGAATACAAAACTCCTCCGATGATGATTACAATGAAGTCATTCTTCTTTTATTTATAGGCTATATATCACATCTTTACATTGCATCTCTTTGAATAGTCACAATCGTTCACATAATTTTCTTTTGTGTTGTGCCCCTTCAAGTTACCTTCTTCCACAAACAATAGAACTAATAAAAATAGTTTGATTAGTTGAGACACTTTAACACGTACATGGTAGAGTAATACTTGTTTTTTCCAATGCATTTAATTTATGTCAAACGTCAACCAAAATACATATCTTAACTTTTTATTTATGAAACTTGATAATATCAACACTTGCGGCTACTCTTAATTATAATTGTTGTCACGTAGGATTCCAGTCTAAAAACTATTTACATCCGGTGATTATTTGTCTTGACTATCATTAAGTTAATGAACAAATGTAGTGATAGGTAAACAAAGTATTTTTTATTTCTGTCATGGAGAATGGCGACCATAGTTTCCAAAACTCTAACACTCCCTCTCAACTAGGGAGGCAATCTCTATCTCATCAAGCTTGTTTCTCATTTATCACACCACACATTTACTTATGTTCATACACGTCATGTAGTTAGTATCCAAAAGACTTGAGATATCTCATCCTACAAGAAGTGGCCAATCCCTTAGGGCTGATCAAGCTAAGTCATCTTGGACCATATTTGACATATAAAGGTTTCCTCATGAAACCAATGTCTAAGACATATCACGGTTCCCTCATGGAACCAATGTCTCACAAGACATATTGAGGTTTCCTCGTGAAACCAATGTCTTTTTCCCTTCATATGACCATCTGAGGCATGCCATGATGAATTCCACATTCCCTCCTACTAGTCCATATAAGACCCTCCGAGGGAATGTCTCAAACATCTCTAGGACACATCGATGTTACCTCATGGAACTAATTTCCCCTAAGACATATCAAGGTTTCCTCGTGAAACCAATGTCTTGGTTCCTTCATCTGACCATCTAAGGAACATCATGATGAAGTCTACATTCCCCCCTACTAGTCCACACAAGACCCTCTCGGGAGAATCTCTCATGATGCTTCCTCAAACATCAACACTTCATCTCAATGAGGGAGACATTCTCTTCCACACCATGCTTGCCCCAGAAGTACACAAAGTTCGCTTTGGACAATGGCTTGGTCAAAATGTATGCACTTTTCTCATTAATAGAAATATACTGAAGTCTAATAGTTCCTCTCTACACCATATCTCGTATATAGTGATATTTAATCTCTACATGCTTTGACTTGTCATGAAAAAATGGACTCACTGATAGTATTATGCAAATTTGATTTTCACAATGAATCAATGTAGGTTCAAGTATTTGACAAATAAATATGTAAGGAGATTTCAAAGCCATACTGCTTCACGTACTACCACTCTAGCTACTATGTACTCTTCCTTTGTTGTACTGAGAGATACAAAATTCTTCTTCCCATTGAGCCAAGAAATCATAACAGAACCCAAGCTAAAGAAGCAACCCGGAGTTCTCTTTCTATCCAATTCACTCCTTGCCCAGACAAAGTTTGTATAACCATGTAGCATTAATTCTCCACCTGAGAAGTATCTAAGTCCATACCTAACTGTACCATGTAGGTACCTCAACACATGTTTTGTAGCAACCTAATACAATTTCCTTGGTTCACTCATGAACTGATTCAAGGTGCTCACAAGAAAACATTTACTTGTCTCGGCGTTCACCAAGTACATCAGGGACCCAACTAGCTATATGTACATTATAGGGTCCACCAAATTTGAGTCTGAAGCTACCTCGTTCAACTTTTTCAAATTTGATATCATGGGTGTGGCCATGGACATCAAGTCCATCATCCCAAACTTGTTTAGGATCTTTATTTCATACTTTCCTTGTGAAAGGAAAATCTCATCAGATCTTTACCACACTTCTAACCCCAAGAAGTAGTGCGTTATACCAGGTAGTATTTCATTTCAAACTTAGAAGTCAACTCCTTGCACCGAGCTATCAAGTGTTCTTCCCCCAGTAAAGAACATATCATCAACATATAGTACTAGAATTAGATGTTCATCACCATCAAACTAATAGTAAAGTTTGGGATTGACAACTCTTTTGTTGAATCTCAATCTTAACAAGTATCCATCAATTCTTGAATACCATGCACGGGGAGCTTGCTTGATTCCATATAATTCTTTATTTAGTGTGCACACATGGGACTCTTTCCCATGGATCACAAGTCCTTGAGGTT
Organism: Picea engelmannii; assembly: GCA_009831015.1. Classification (NCBI taxonomy): domain Eukaryota; kingdom Viridiplantae; phylum Streptophyta; class Pinopsida; order Pinales; family Pinaceae; genus Picea; species Picea engelmannii. The sequence goes on from ML789271.1 coordinate 385,302, forward strand.
GTTCTATGTATACTTCTTCCTCACTCATACCATTGAGAAACAAAGTCTATACATCCATATCATGTAATTTCCAATCCATTATAGAAGTTGGAGAAATTATGGTACGAATAGAAGTATACGTGGCCACAAGAGAAAACGTTTCCTAATAGTCTATTCCTTCTTTCTGAGATAATCCACAAGCCACGAACCTGGCTTTGTATTTATCAATGTTGCCATCTACAACATTCTTAATCTTGTAAAGCCACCTGGAAGTCACAATAGACTTCCTTTTAGGTCTTGGAACAATATCCCATAAGTTGTTCTTCATGATGGATTGGTACTCCAACATCATGGTGTCTTTCCATACTTGTTGATCTGTAGCTTCCTAAAAACTGGAAGGTTCTGCATTATTTATATGACTCATCAGCTCCATGTAACTGGAGAATCTGTGTGGTTTCTTACTCTCCCAGAAGGTCCCACTAGGAGAAACATGCTTCT
>ML789271.1:405677-432808 GCA_009831015.1 Picea engelmannii
TATACATACTCGATTCTGTTTAAAGCTTGGAAACGTATGTACGCATATATTACTTCTATTCGTTCACTGTTAGGTGTTCGATTCTATATTTTTTTTTTCTTAAGGAATAAAAATGACTTCCAGAAAATAAATCTACAATTAAATCCTACAGTCTATTTACTGAATTTCGAATAGCCATTGTCTAGGTTATTGCATGCATATCATCGTTAAGGATCCCATTAAAACAACAAACAATTCGTCCAATAGAGGTAGAATCCTGAATTATTTAGGTACATGAAAGGACTTACAACAATTATACGATCATTAAAACAAATACCTGAACTCTTTTTTGTATAGCTATAACATGTACAATATATCTAACAATCAATTCATTCAGGTAGATGGAGTTTAGAGTAACATATCTGAACTATCTTGCAGAGAAAACAAAGGGAACAAACACGTTCCTCTAAACCGTAGAACCGAGAAACCACGATTACTTGCCCGATTCACCCCCTAGCTTGACCATGAGTCCATAAGGGCAAACTTGGAAATCCCTCTACAACACTGTCCTTGAAATTCAGTCACTTTTTCTCCTTGACTCACACCCTTCCAGTGTTCATAACAACAAGTGAAAGAAAATAAAATCACAACTAAACTCTTTTCCCCAGCATACTCAACATCGTCCTACCTTCTCACATATGCTTATTTGTAACTTGCCTAGGTCTTTTTCCCTTCCTTGGAATTTTTGCAGCTTCCTAAATCCCTGATTTTCAGGGGCTGCCAATGGCCAAATCATTAATTTTCCACTTGTAAAATTCATCCCAGGGGTAGTTCCAACATGTTCCCCACTCGCGGAGTCATGGTCAACTACTTTCAACATGGTTGTTCCATTTGTCTTCCTGCAATTAATATAAAAATATTGTGTTTTTCAACAAGTGTCATTGTCAAATAGTTAGTTGGGTCAAATCAGAATTCTGCCCAACAGTCATAATAATTTATTACAATTAACAAATTTGAAATTTGAAATTTCCATAAATGGAAAATTTTTTGCAGATTCGAATTTACCAAAAACGGAATAATTTCCCAGAAAATTAAATTTCCAAATATATTATTTTGGGGAATGTCACATCCTTTCCCCCTTCAATAAAAACACTATCCTCAGTGTTCGTTCCCTTCTTGGAACAATTTTGGATGAGATTTCCGCAAATCTCCCTTCAATTCCCAAGTGGCCTCCTCAGGACTAAATTGCTTCCATTGCACCTTTACTTGAGCAATGACTCTGTTCTGAAGCGCTATTTCTCTCCGGTCCATAATGCGTAGGGGTTCCACCTAGAATTCACCTTCGGGATCCACCTATACCAATTTCCAATCAATAATATCAGTAGGGTCGTGAACATACTTTTTCAATAAAGAAACATGAAATACATTATGAATTCTTAGATTTGCTGGCAATGCAAGTTGATATTCTACGGGTCCAATTCGAGCTAGTATCTCGAAGGACCCACATAATCTGGGTGCCAGCTTGGCACAATATCCTAGCTTCAATGAGCTTTTTCGGGCTTTGACCTTCAAATATACATGGTCTCCCGCTTGAAACTCTAAGTGTCTTCTTTTCAGATCTGCATAGCTCTTCTGTCTGTCCTGTGCTTCCTTTAAGTTCTGTTGTACCCTTCTTACCATGTTCTCCATTTCTTGGAGCATCTCTGGCCCAACCATGAGTCTATCAGCCGGGTTTTCCCAACTAATTAGAGTTGTACACTTCCTGTTGTACAATACTTCGAAAGGGCTCAACTTTGCTGAAGTTTGGTACCCATTGTTATACGCAAATTCTACCAAGTGTATATAATCCTCCCACTTGTTTGGTTTTGTTCTTACGTACATGTAGAGCATATCCTCTATGATTTGGTTTGTCCTTTCGGTCCGTCCATCCGTTTGTGGATGATAACTTGTACTAAAATTCAAGTTGGTATGGAGCCCTGCAAACAATTCCTTCCAAAAGGCGGAGGTGAATTTTACGTCTCTATCTGAAATCACCGTTTTAGGAATACCATGCAGTCTAAGGATTTCTTTCATGAATATTTCATCAATGTTTATAGCTTTAAAAGTAGACTTTACTGGAATAAAGTGTGAAGACTTACTGAGTTTATCGATTACAACCATGATAGCGTCATTCTGTTTCTGAGTTTTAGGCAAACCTGTTATAAAGTTGAGTGATATAGTCTCCCGTTTCCATTCTGGTACTGGTAATGGCTGTAAGAGGCCGGCTGGATGCTGGTGCTTGGCCTTAACCTGTTGAAAATCTTGGCATTTAGCCAAGTATTCCGCTGTTTCGACTTTCATATTAGACCAATAAAATAGTTTCCTAAGTGTTGTTATTGTTTTCTGGTACCCTGGGTGGCCGAAATACGACTTCTTATGCACTTCGTCCAATATTGTCACTTTTAACCCTGCTAAATCTGGTATGTAAAGTCTGTTTTTAAATCGTAGCAGTCCCTTCTTGTCGATACTTAGATCTGGTTTATCTGAGTTCACAGTATTGTTTGATAATTCTTTCGTTATTTTAGTATAGTTTTCGTCATCAATACTAGCCTTCCTTATTCTTTCTTGTAGATCACTTTCTGCCCTGCTAATATTCATCTCAAATAATCCATGGATTCTTCTACTTAAAGTGTTTGCCACTTTGTTTTCCTTTTCCTTCATATGTCTAACCTCAAAGTCGAATTCTCTTAAGAAGGCTAACCACCTTTCTTTCCTTGCATTAAGATCTGGTTGGTTAAACATAGTGAGGTTACCTGTTGTAGAGAACATCCATGAATTTTTCAATAGATAAAACTGCTAATTGTGAAAGGTGAAATTGAATAAACAAGATTCATTGATCTTCGTATAGCCTCACTGACGAATAATTTATTAATGTTAATGGAGAGGTTTACCTGGTGATCCAAAATCCTTGTTTGAATCATTATCTTTAATTAGTCATAAATGCCATCAATATTTCGACGGTTTGTGTTCGGGAGTTTAAGATGTGACAGAGTGGGAACCTCTCGAATCTCAAATCCGAGGAAAGGTTAATCTCTGGATAATCACTTTTAAAACCTTAATTAATCATGTTAAAAATGGTGTGTTAACTTCAAGTGTTTCAGTATTTCGAACTTCGGGGGATTTTGATGTATCTCAGGAGGAACTTCCCGAAACCCGAAACTGCAAAGAAATTAATTATCTAGTAACTCATCTTAAGTCTTAATTAATTTCACTTAATTTTAAGTTTTTCGGAAGTTTGGACTAAAATTTTTTTAGAATATAATACATGGGAAATGTCCCAAAATCCAAACCGTGGAGTCATTAATTAACTCTTGATCATGATTAACTTAGTTATTGAAACGTTCAATTTACCCTTTTACTTTTTAAATGTTCAATACTTCGACATTTTGATACTTTGGTGGTTTGTGAATTCACTCTTTGTTAAATTCCTGAAGGGTCATCTTCTGCAGTGACGTGGTATAGATGACGTCATTCTGGATGACGTGTCAAGAAAAGAGAGGTGCCACATGTTACTTGGAAATGTGTGAATCCTCCAATGAAAATGTCAAAAATGGGTGCCACGTGTCAACTCAAGAAAGACTCAAAAGGTACACGTGTCCTACGACTTGTGCCTTTAAATGGTTTAGAAAAAGTCGCGAGCAGCTACCTTCAGGTTTCAGAGTTTTTATTGTTTAGACTTATTGAAACATTCGAAGCGTGGAGCTCCGAAGCGACTGTTAGAGACTTACCTCTTTAAAAATCAGGCGGCTCCAGAACTCTAGAGGTTATTGGGATCATTCGATCAAAAGGGAAAACTCATCAATGATAGATATCATGCGCACCTTATTATTTACCAACTTGCAATGAATTTGATTTAAAATTAAAAGGCCATTTTCCAAGTTTCTATTTTCTTTGTGTAAAATTTCATTTTCATGAGGTGAAAAATATAAAGCTCAAAAGTTCAGAATCGTGTGTGTTGCAACATAGGCTCCATCTGGGGATCGCGTCTCCCTATGAGACATGGAATAATAGTAGATCGAGTGCCTTTATTGGGAAAATGGAGTAATTATTGCATTTCTGGAAATACTTTTAGGAGTTAATCATACACAAAAAAATGAACTTCAATTGAATCTCAGAAAACCTTCAAAACACACCTAATGATTGACCTCAAGTTAGGCTATTTAAAAATTCCCTTTCCTAAAAATGATTTTGGATCTGTTTAAGATAATCAAAGCAACTTTAACAGAAATATCGGACTTCGATCGACTTCGTTCACATCAAGGTTAAGTGGATGTAACAATTTATTTAGGTAATCCCTCGTTGGTTCAGAATGTAAATATTACTAGAAAGAGAACTAGATTTCAGAGTATGTTATGTAGATATGTATGACATCCATACATATATCATATATATTGCTTCACTGCCAGCGAGCTTGTTCAGTACCCCGATGAAGTTATCTACTTTTCCCATTGAATTTCCTTTCACCACTTGAATTAGCACTTTTGCATTTTGCTGAGATGAGGGCAATCATTACATGAGTTTCCTTTCATAATATCTTTGGACAAGATGGGGGCAATCAAACTATGAGTTTCCTTTCACCATCTATCTTATATTTTAATATTTTGAAGTGGGGGAAATCAATTTGTACGTATCATACAAGGGATGATATCTGCTTAAAATTTAAAAAGAAGGTATGTCAACAATTTTTTAAGTATACTCTGAAACTAATTTTCTTCCAATCTTCAATACACCTTCGCCTATAGGGAAGATTTTATAGGGATTTTGATTTTTCAGGGATCGACCTTGAGTGAATTAGACAGTTTAAAATCCGATAGAAGAGCTAAAGTTACCAGGATTAGACCAGACATACTTTCTTTCAGTTAAAATCAATTGAACATAAAGATTTTCGCCTAATCTCATTTTGAAGATATGTTTTTAAGTTTTCAGAGTCAAGGTGAATTTCTTTCTTCCCATGAAGATTAAGGAAATGTAGCGAAAATCAGAAGTGAATAAAAGCTCGGGGAGAGGCAAAATAACCAAATCGAGGACTCAGAGGACCTGACGCAAAAAATCCCAATCCCACACAAGTTTGTTTATTGATTCTTGAACTTCCTTTCAAGCCATTTTTATTTTTATTTGATTTTTTATTTCAGAGAAGGCTTCATTTCTTTATTCCAGAAAAGGCTTCATTTCTTTATTAGTATGACACCCTAAGCTGTAATTTTATACTTCTCTGATCCTTGATCAAGTGACAACATTATCATGTGTGAAACCTCCTTTACGTTCGAAAAGATTTCCTTAAAATTTTAGTTGAACTAGTTAGGGTAGGAGCTCATACCTCAAATTTCTTTTGTATTTTCAACAAGGCAGATTATTATTTTATCACCTATTTCTTTAGAAAATTGTATGTCGAATGTTCGTTTCGCCTTACCTCCTATTAAACAAGATATATTATGCAAGAGGATAAAATGCATGGTGTTAGAAAATCTCGGAGAATATAGATGTCAGAATTTTTTATTTTCCATTTTAGTGATATCAAGCAATCATAAATTTATTGAAAATATTTACAACCAACGATCAAATGACTTAGGTAATTTACAAAGGGAAAAAAATTGAAAACTAGAATAGTCAATGTAAATCCAATTCGATATATACAATGGACATCTGAAATATGACTACTGCATGAAATGTTTTAAGTAACTCCCTTTGATACGAGCGTCAAGGATTTCTCCATTGAGGTTTTCCAGTAAGAAAGAGTTTTTTCCCTCAACCGTCATAATCTTGAATGGTCCGAACCAGAGATGATCGAACTTGGCATGTTTCCCTGCATCTTCTTTTCTAGCGTCCCACTTCAAAACTAGATTGCTAGGAAGAAACTCCTTGTCTTTAGCCTTTTTATCGAAAAGGGCCTTCATATTATCCTGGTACTTTTCAATTTTATCATCTACTTCGACCCTATTTTGTTGAACTTCGATGATTTGATTCATCCTTCTTGTAACGTCCTTTGGCTCTTGATTTGCATCTTGCCAGATTTTCATCACAGGAAGAGCAATATTGATAGGGAGGACACCGCCAGTACCATAAACCAATTGAAAAGGGGACATACCTATTGATTTCTTGGTGTCGATTCGGTTCGCCCATAGGGCATATTTTAGGTGGATGTGCTAAGCCTTTTTATTTTCCGTCAACAATTCTTTTATTATAGTCATGAGGCTTTTGTTAGATGATTCAGTCAACCCATTTCCCTGAGGCTAATAGGTTGTAGAATGAACTAACACAATATTATATTTCTGGTAGAAATTGACCATTGGCATAGACTTAAAAGATTGAGCATTTTCAGTAACTATTTTCCAAGGACAACTATATCTCGATAGGATGTTTTCTTCCAAGAATTTTATTACTACCGAATCTGTAGCATTCCAAGTTGGAATGGCTTCTACCCATTTCGTGAAGTAATCGGTAGAAGTTAGAATCCATCTATGTTGAGCACTTGATTGCAGATGGATTTCTCCGATGAAGTCTAGGCCCCATTGTTGAAAATGGGCTTCAAATTTTACTAGGATTAAAGGTAGGGCAGGGAGCTTCTACTTGCTAGTGAACAGTTGGCACAAATTAAAGGTTTAATACCTGAAAGGTTTAATACATGGCTTATATTTATAAGTCTACCTGAAAGGTTTAATACCATGTTTTAAAGGAATCTTGTGTTTAATAACAGAGGTATCGTAAGTTTTCAAATCATCATAAGACCAGGCAAAAACATCTTTGTACTGCCTTCAACATCTCTGGGTTGGGGTCGCAAGGTAGAATTTAAAGGTATATCATCCTGGTCAAACAACCTTTCTAAGGGGATCAGGCCTATGGGAATCTGATTGTACTTAAGGAAGAGCATGCAACGGTTTTCAATTTTGCCTTGGAATTTTTTTGGGTTCTCCCCTTCCTACATAATCCAAGCATGATCATTCTGGTTTTCCTGATCTATGCGAGTTTTAGAAAAATCATCAATCATTTCTAGGAATTGCTTGATTTGTTTGTCGTCTTGAAACACTTGTCAGTGCTGAACATTGCTCGAGATCGAGGGTCTATGTCTCATCTCGATGTGATATTTCAGTTTCAAGACAGTAGGTAGTATGAAGGTTGCAACGACCTTGGCCAAGGAATCATGTTGTCGATTATCCATCCTGGGAATAGAGTGAATATTAAAGGACGAGAAGAAGTTCTCTATAAGATCCCAGGAACAATTCCTATAATATCTCAACCTTGGATGCGTAGCCTGCTACTGCTGTTTTACTTATTTTACAATAATCTTTGCGTCACCATAAACTATTAGATGTTCAATTTTTATCTTCCTTACAGCTTCTAATCCTAAAACCAAAGCTTCATATTCACAGACATTGTTCGTATAATCAACCTCCCATTGTAATCTATAAGAAAAGGGAATAACATACTCATCACCTGGTGCTACGAATAAAACTCCAGCTCCTGCTCCTTCGCAGGATTAGGCACCATTGAAGAACATTTTCCACATTCCTTCTCTAACATTTACATTTTTCTTTTTCGTTTCTATATTTTTATTTTCTTCTTCTGTACATTCCTCAAAATCGTCATCTATAGATAATATACAATTTCCTAAGTCTTGATCAACAACATAGATTGGGTAATTATTCGGGTTTTGAGGGTCACTTACAGTATACGCCAATCTAGTTTCTCTGTACAATTGCGTGAATTGTCCACCAAAAATTGGGATTGTAGCGTAAGTCATGTCCAGCTAAACTGATCCTCCTAACTTGGTGCCCCAAGAACTGGATAGAAGCATGTCTTACTTGGAAGGAACGTCAAAAACAACCACATCCATAAGGATACTTTTCACAGGGATCTGAGCAAGATTTACTACCAAATATTTAATCATGCCTAGACACTTAACCTTTCTATAATCAAACGAGTACAAGTATTGATAAGGTTTGGTAATTTCGAGGCCTAACTTTTCCATGATAATTTTAGGCATTAAATTATGAGAGGCCCCAGAATCTAACATGAAATTGTGGAGTAAATGGTCGTGCACAGTTAGTGTAATATAGAATGGAGCAACAAAATCCTTATTGTTTTCAATGTGTGGACCGAACATGATTATAGGTATTTTGTCTTGCAGATTCATAATGTCTTCTTGACATCCAGCATCGGAAAAATTTATCGCTTTAGCAATTTGCTTTTTATAAATCGGGTTTTTTGCAAGTTCAACCAAAGGCATTGGGATTTTAATTTTATTAAGTTCATTTTCTAAATTGAAACCCCCAATTGTCTTCTCAGTTTTCCTGGTTTGAACTTCTTCTTCGGTATTTTCTATTTTTTTAGTTTGCACCGTTTTTGTTTCATCTTGATTTGTTCGGGCAACTTGTGTTTCATTTGATGGTTTGGCATCTGCTGCCTCATTCACTTTACTTCGTGATAACATATTTTTTGGTGGAACATTCGTAGAATTTTTCTCTCTGGGCCTTAAATCATACTTATGTTTGAGTTCGACCATTATTGAGTCGGTGAGACCTTGATACGTAGAGTCTCCCAGATTTTTGATGTTTTCCTCATTGTTAAATAGGGATTCCAGGTCTAAAGATTTCTCATAATCCTTCCTGGTTAAGTGTGGTTCAAGATCATCATCACTAAGGTTGTTTAGATCTTCTTCTAACTCTTCGTAATATTGCATTTCATCCCTCTGCATGAAATTTTCGGTTTTAAATGGAGCTTGGATCTTTTGATCTTCATTTTTTACTTGTATTTGCTGTATCTGAGGGTTAGGGTTCCTCCAGAATTGTTTTATAACGTATGGATCGGGTTTGGCTTGATCTAATTCCATTATGGATATTTTGTTTGATAAATATTTAATTATCTTGGCCATCTCATCTATTTTTTCTTCTATGGACTTCCCAGATCCAGAGGGTCCTACCTGTTCTTTGAAACACCTAGTTTCTCTGGTTCCCATCTCAACCTTAGATTTTAATTTCCCAGATGCCATCATATTGGATTCAATTTCTATAACATCGTCTTGCATTCCTGATAAAGTGGTATATCTCCTTTCTCTTAGAAGTAAAGAAAAGTCGGAATCAAAATCCCTTGCAAAAGTTACTTTTACAGCTGGTTGAGAAGGTTTGACTTCGACTGGGATTTTGTGATACAGTTTATTGAACCTCTGGATAAATTCAAGCACTGATTCAAAATTCTTCTTTCTTAAAGCCCCAAATTCAGTTAAATAATAAAGATGGTCCTTTTTCTCGCCCCACTGTCTTAGGAAGACATTTTCTAGGTCATCATATGATCATAAGGAACCTACTAAGAGTCCTCTAAACCAGTTCCTCACTTTTCCTTCAAAGTTTTGTACTAACAAACTTGAGTAAATTTCCCCGTGTTCGATGCCAAGGATATCAACAAACTGATTGAAAAAGGGTATGTGTTCTATTGCAGTTAGATCTCCTTCTCCCATGAATTTGGGGAGGTTCTTCATGTAATTTTCGGGAAAATCGTGAAGGAAAATAGGGAGGACCAAGGGAGTGTATCTAGGAGCTACCTTGGAAAAAATTCTAGGGGGTTGCACTTGTCCACCAGCCTCCTGCACCTCCTGCACCACCAACACCATCATCTCCAACATTAGCCACTGGAAGTCTAGGAGACGAACTTCGAGGGCTAAAAATGGGATTTTCAAAAACTTCAAGGGACTGAACTGCTGACCTTTCGACTACTTCGGGGTGTGGTGAAGGAAGTTTGGGAAAAAGACCGTGAGGAGACGAAATATCTATATGAGGGGGGAAATGGAAAATTGAGCTAGGTTCCTCAGGTTTACTGGATGTATATATATATATATATATATATATATACATATACATATATATATATATATGAATGACCACCTCTTGAGTTTTGATTTTAACCTCAGGTTTAGTAGTTGATGCCTCTGCAAAATGAATTTGTTTAAAACTTTCTTTAGGGGTTATTTCTTCAGTCTGAACATTAGCATTAACTTGTGTAACTCTGGGTTGATATACTTTACCTATTGATGCAACAATCTGTCTAAGATATCCCTTTGGTTTCAACAACTTTTTGGGATCTGACACTGGTTTGGTCTGCTTATCGTCTGGATTTTTCCTGGTATTCTTTCTACCAAATGCCAGTTTTGTCTATGGTGGAGTCGCCAAGTGAAAAATAAACTAATCCTTACTTATGTATTCAATCTTTGTTCACCATCAAATATCAAAATTTACCTTTTCGTTTTCCCAAGGAAAATGATTTTTTTTCTTCGTCCTCGACAACGACGCCAAAAATATGTTGTTCCTGAGATTAATCCTAAGGCTCAAAGAGTAATGTCAGGCATCATGAGTGTTTAAATAATTTTTTTTAAATGAGTTATTTTTCTACCTTTAGTTCTATAAGAAATGATCTTTAAATGAAATTAATAATAGGATAGTATAGAGGTTGTATTTAGTTGTCCGACTCGCAATTATAATATCAAATGGTGTGAAGAAAAGTTACAAAATTGGTAAACAAAGATAGGCATCAATTGCATATGAGTCTCACCTTGTTTGCAGCGGAAGAAAAAGTAGAGAATGCATCCTTGAACAGGATATGAAATGCAGTAATTCACATAGATCGCGGGTCTTGTTTTACTCACAGTAAATACATAGGAAAAACTACTTACCTAATGAATTGCTGGTATGATATGATCACAGTAGTTGTAATAATAAATTGCAATCAATCGATTTTCAAGGAATTACATAAATAAATTTGGGGAAATGGAAACACAAAGGAAACATAGAGGAAACACATAACTCAAATTCAGCAAAAAATAGAATCTCTGTCTGCACTTGTATTAATACTTAAAAAGAGATTTTCTCTATTACATCAGGCAAGAAGCAACCTTGAATAGATCTTAAATATATGTACTTATACAAAATCTATCACAACTCAAAAACAATTGGACTTCTTACAATATTTAATTAAAAATAGCGTATATCTGAATAAAACAACAAGGTGTAAATTTTGATGAATTTTGTTGGCATTCTCCTCTGTCTCTTCGCCTGCTAGTAGAAGCGTTCCTTTTCCTTAGTCCTTTGGCCCGAGTACACATGTCGTAAAGGCCACCTAAATAATTTGACATACTATCTAGGCCATTTAATTTCGTTTCCATCTGTCCCTCCGAATATATTCAACAAGACAATGAATCACAGTCGGGGTCATGGGGGAGGATAATCATTCAAATAAAACAACATTGGCTCATCAAGGAATGAATAACGGGAACATGGAAAAGTAACCATATACGGAAATAATTATGATGGAACAAGTGTATGTTGAAGTGTGGATAAGTGGAGGTTAGAATGCGGGTGGAAGAGATAAGTGGCTGATGGAAGGTGAAGGGTAGAGAGGGCGGAAGGAAAGGACACTGTGCACGTTTACTTACTTTCTCCCAGCTATGCTTACTCTTCCATGTTCAATACATTGGGTGCATCTATCCAACAATTCCACAATGAACCTTGAGGGATCAATCTTTTCATTTACCTCGAAAGCGAATAATTTCATTTCTATTTGAGGCAACTAATTTTCTTGGATCTTTTTCAATTCTTGAGTTGTGGCCTAGAACTATGAACTTGGATTCACTAGCCATTTATTGATTTTAAGAAGATCAATTTGGCTCATTTCTTGAATGGCTGCCAGAGTTTCTTCTTTGATTTTTAGGGAATTCTCTTGGTTCATTTCTATCCCAATCTGCCCCAAGGATTCTGAGATATTACTTCCCTCAAAATCAATCAGACTTTTGTCTAATGATGACAACACTTCTAGACAAGATTCTGTTACCTCTCTCACAAATATTTTTCTCTCTTCCATATTTGTTTCCCAGACATTTAGGGCCATCTCACCTCTTAATTGTTCAGAATGAGAGAGTAGAGGAAAATCAGGGACATTATCTTTTTGCATCAATATGAGGACTTCCTAAAACTTAGAGCGGGCTGAGCGAGCCTCTTTTTACTTGACATAAATTTCCTTTAGAGAAAGGTCTACTTCCTGATAGCACTTTTGGATGGCATCTACCTTTAGATAAAGGTCTTGATGGGAAGCTTCCAACTTCTCATTTATTTCCAACGCTTGCATTTGGAAGGCCAAGATGTCTATCGAGGTACCTTCGATTCTGTTCAATATGGCTTGCAACTATTCTATCAACTCATCACGCTGAGTGACCAGAATTTGGTTAGTTTGCAAGTTCTGGTGGAGCATATTGAGGTTATCCTCCGAGCAGATTGAGGCTGGCCTAACAATGATGCGTTAAATTCCTGTGTTAACACCTCCGAGCTCTTTGGGGCTCCCTCAACTCTATGCTTATCAGAGTGACTTGATTCAGAACCTGTAGACATAGCTTCCTGTGAAGGGGGAGTGGCTATTGACTCTCATTATAGTACCTTTGGCAAAATGTTCCGCCTGTGTTTTTGAAAGATGAGAAAACCAGCTTGTTGATCCAGGGGAAAGGTTTGGAATCTGTCTTGAAATTCCTCATAAGATCTAACTCCCCTGAATATTTCATCATATAGGGAGTTATCTTGAATATACCACTTCATGTTGAACCGGGCTAGGTGGTTTTCCACTATTTTTCGTGGATCGTGTCTCTTGAAATCGATGTCAACCAATTTGACATCCTCTAGGGCTGCGACCTCAACTTTGGAGTGATTAAAATCCAATAATGAAAACATGCCAACTTGGATAAGGAAAGTTCAGCAAACCTTTTTTTGATATTCCTTCATATCCTTGCTGATACCTTCTATCACTGTCTGGTACACCACTTCTCTGCACATCAGCCTGTCAGGTAAAAATCGTGGGAGAGCATGAGGAGGAACTGAGCAACCAAAAACTCTGATGTAGGAGAAATTCTCCTCAATGAACCAATCTACGATCTTGCCCAGGTTTCCCATAATCTTCTCTGAAATCTAGGGAGGTGGGTGACCATAAAGGGCTATATGAACATGCACTACCACATTGTGATAGATTTCATAGAAGAAATCCTTGGCTTTCTATTCCCATAGATTGGAATGATAAAAATGAATAGGTTCATAACTGGCTGAGGTCTAATTCCAGTTCATCAAGGGGAAAGGTGTCATGAAACATATGGCATCCATGATATATGTTGACATGTAAAAGGGGGCAGGCTTCCCTTTTGATTTCGCTATTTTATAATCAACAATTCTCTTGGCCAAATTATTCAAGAACATTTTGGCCCAATTGAAAGTGTAACACTCGACTACCTCGTTCATGATGGATACCCATTCCACCAAGAATGCGTAGGGATATTCTTCCCGAACAGACGATAGAGCATCATGGCTACATACACCATATGAGCGTCCAAATACATTGTGGCATAGATACCATGAGTGTCGGTTTTGAATTTCTCTGGGTGTCCCCACCAGGTCCTGATTATATCGTAACCACTCATGGCGTATTGTATGCATTCCTTTTTCTCTAACTCCATAATGAATGCGGTATTGTAAGTATATTTAGGATTAGGAGAGAGTTTATAAATTACTCACAGATGCTTCGGTTGGAAAGAGCCGATGGAAACCTGCTGATGGTTGATGATGCTCCTAGTCTGGACGTCAACATGTTCCAAGGCTTAGCTTATCATGATGTTATAAGGCATGAGTCTCGGCCATGAAATTATCTTATGAAACTCTGACTGTGCTATGTGTCTAAGTTTAGCCGCATAAGATTCATCATCTTCTTCGATGGAGTCTTCCAGGCAGTTAATGATTTCATGCTCTAGAATCTCAGAAACTTGTGTCCAAGTTTTAACGGTGTCTGTGGATCGCGGAGTGGTGTCCAACGAAATTTCTATATTCTGGTTCTAATCTTCACCTGCTGCATCGGGATTTTTTTCCATTTTCCCTGGTGCCATAATCTCTAAGGAAACAGAGTGAGGTTACCTATTGCAGAGAAAATCCTTGAGTTTTTCAATAGATAAAACTGCTAATTGCAAAAGGTGAAAATGAATTTGAAATTGAAGTGCTTTTATTCAAACAAGATTCATTGATCTTCGTATAACCTCACTGATGAAGAATTTATTAACGTTAATGGAAATGTATACCTAGAATTCCACAATATTCATTTGAATCATTATCTTTAATTACTCATAAATGCCATCAATATTTCGACGGTTCGCGTTCTAGAGTTTCAAATGTGACAGAGTGGGAACCTTCTAAATCCCGAATCCGTAGAAAGGTTAATCTCTAGATAATCACTTTTAAAACCTTAATTAATCATGTTTAAAATGGTGCATTAACTTCAAGTGTTTAGGGAGTTCAAACTTCGGGGGATTTTAATGTATCTTAGGAGGAACTTCCAGAAATTTTAAGTATTTCTGAAGTTCGAAAGTTGGGAATTCCGAAATTTCAGAATATAATATAGGGGAAACATCCCAAAATCCGAATCGCAGAGTCATTAATTAACTCTTGATCATGATTAAATTAGTTATTGAAAAGCTCAATTTACCCTTTTACTTTTTGAAATGTTCAATAATTCAACATTTTGATACTTCAGTGGTTCTTGAATTCACTCTTTGTTAAATTCCCGAAGGGTCATCTCCCATAGTGACATGGTATAGATGACATCATTTTGGATGATGTGTCGAGAAAAGAGAGGTTTCACGTGTTACTTGGAAACGTGTGAATCCTCTAATGAAAATGTAAAAAATGGGTGCCATGTGTCAACTCAATAAAGACTCAAAAGGTACATGTGTCCTACGAATTGTGCCTTTAAATGGTTTAGGAAAAGTCACGAGCGACTACCTTCGAGTTTTAGAGTTTTTATTGTTTAGACTTATTGAAACATCCGAATAGACCATTAGAGACTTACCTCTTTAAAACTCAGGCGGCTCCAGAACTCTGGAGGTTATTGGGATCATTCGATCAAAAGGGGAAACTCATCAACATTGGATAACGTCCACGCCTTATTATTTACTAACCAACAATGAATTTGATTTAAAATTAAAAGGCCATTTTCTAAGTTTCTGTTTTCTTTTTGTAAACTTTCATTTTCACGAGGTGAAAAATATAAAGCTCAAAAGTTTAGAATTGTGTGTGTTCCAACAATATTCATATTTGTAATAGATATCCCATTACCTGGCAGGATTTTTTCTGCATGTTTCTAGACAAGCTGTGTAGGGACAGTTAATATGACTATCTCCTGGAGGCATGGTGAGCTATTAGCATTAAACCTCAGTTATTGCATACTTGGAAAGAAGTGCGAATGTGGCAGGCACATGAAATAATGACTAGGAATTGGGGATTTCGTGAACCCGCCAACCCGACGATCTACAAAAAAGATTCCAAGAAATGGCCAAGTATGGAAAGTGGATGCACAAGCTTCAAAATGGGGTGACAATAGTTCCTCAGAAGATGTGAGGACCTGAAGGTCAAATTACAGGTCTCAAAACTTTTGAGTGCAAATTGTGTATCACAAAAGAGGGTATGATGTGGGAGTTTGACAATAAATTTGTATGTCGTGAAAGTCCGAGTGTTATTTGTAGGTCACAAAACAATGGAAGTGCAATCTAGAGCCCGCCTTCCCAGGAATCTGCGATCGAAAAAGTGGATAGGTATGGAATGTGAAGCGGTCGGTCAGAGTCGCTATATAAAAGCACGAGTGCAAATGTGAACTCGTGAGTCTGCGAACCTGCATAGTTAGACACTTTCAGAAAAAAATGACTAAGTAACAACGACTAGGAATTGGAAATTTCTTGAAGCTTCCAACCCGAAAATATGCAAAAGAGATTCCAAGAAATGGTCAAGTGTGGAAAGCGGTCAGACGGGCTTCAAAATAGAGCGACAAGGGTTCTCAAGGAGAAGTGAGGCCCCAACGGTCAAATTGCATGTATCGGAACATTTGAGTGCAAAATGTGTAACACGAAAGAGGGGATGATGTGGGATTCTGGAAGTGAATTTATATATCGCAGAAGCCAAAGTGTTGTTTGCAGGTCACAGAACAATGAAAGTGAAATTTAGAGACCGCATGTGTGGGAACCCGCAATTGAAAAAGTGGCTAGGTATGGAAAGGGGAAGCACTCGGTCAGAATAGAAATATAAAAGCATGAATAAAAATGTGAACCTGTGAATCCGACAACCCGCACAACAAGACATTTTCAAAAAAACAACTAAGTAACCAGAAAGAGAAGCTACAGGGGAAAAAGAAAGGGGAATTTGGTTAAGTATAGAAGAGGGAAAATAAGGGGATACAAGAGTGGGAAAATAGAAAAGCAGAGGAAAATTTTTGTAAGTAGGAATTGGTCTCAAACAAGCCCCATTTTTGCAAAACCATCATTTTCTAGTCCAATATTTTATCCACTTACTCGTTTTCTATTGTGCTTGTACCATTAAAAAGGGTGTGAGCAAATGCTTTGTTGAAGATTTGTTTTTATTGCAACTTGTGGGAGTAATTATGTTCTTGATACATTCTTCCATGACTTTGACATATTAACTTAAGTATTAAACTTATTTCATGATTGGTTGTTAGCATTAAAGCTTAATAATTGCATGTCTAGAAACAACAATGACGATCTTGAATTTTAATATTGTAGTTGATTTCATAGTCCAATTTGACTACAACCACCATAGACCAATTTTTTTTTTTTTTATTCGCGAAGAAGAAATTTGGTAATTTCATTAATAAAGTAAAAAGTGCTCAAATAGAGGCCAGGGGATGGACAACTAATAAAATGTTTCCTTTTGGAGTAAAGGAATCAAGGAAGCAAAAGGGAAATAAGAAATCTTTTGCCCAGCAAGGTTGAGATGAAAACGAAATTTCTAGGGTGGGGCCCCGACTTCCGCATCGTGAATTAGTGTTGCTATGTTCTATTTGCATTATGAATATAATTGAATGTTGTTTTGAAACTGTTTGAAATTCATTTTTGTTTCCATAGAAGCCTGATGGGATCAACAAAATGCATTGTCATATAATTGTTAAATGCTCCATATTAGATCAAATTACTTGAGCCAATACAATGTTCAAGAACTATGAGACTATTGAACCATGCTAATGATAAGATGTGTTAAATCCAATAAAGAAGAAGAAACCAAGATTCCAAGGAATTTATTTTAATAGTAAATCCATAAAAAAAAATACAGGGCAATGTATATCTATCCATAGAAATTGGACTGAGTTCTTTGCGCCGAAACATTGAACATATTTGTGATAAATAAAGGTACGGGATCTACTAGTGGGACAACATGCAGGAGCCATCGAGATGATCTTAAACATGCATAGAAAACTCATTACCATGATTTTTTTTAGGAAGTCCTTTCAGCCTTCTGTTCGGAAGGTCAATGTTCGCTGTCGCAATTTCAATATCTTGTAGAAGACCTGAGGTGACAAAGAAATATGAGAGTGGTTCTGCAGTGGAATCATTCCTTGTCTTGAAGTAGGTGGACAACACTCCTGCT
The DNA here is from genome assembly GCA_009831015.1 of Picea engelmannii. Taxonomy (NCBI): domain Eukaryota; kingdom Viridiplantae; phylum Streptophyta; class Pinopsida; order Pinales; family Pinaceae; genus Picea; species Picea engelmannii. Next base: position 423,131 of record ML789271.1, read on the forward strand.
CCTGATGCTGGCGACCTAGAGACATTGCAAGGCACCATTGAATTGCACAAATAACAGGGAAAAGGCCCGAACGAGAAGAGTTTCCAATCCGCGGCTGCCACTGTGAAGAGCATGACATCCCAAATCATCGCTCCAACGGCCCACCCTATCAAGAAAGAAACCCAAAAGTTTTCAAATGCAGGAGGACATAAGAACCCATCCTCATGGTAAAATTGATAGTTCTCACAAGCTTCTCGTGAGGAAGAAGAGAAAAAATGTTGTAGGGCAAGCATAAGAGCCCAAAACTGAAATTTAAGACACACCAAGATACCACCTACTCACAGTCGAAGACTTCAGGGACACAATGTGCACGAGAAATTCGAGAGGTCAAATTAATTCGTTCTGGGTGGGAGGGGACCAAGAGACCCCCTCCTTACAGGTAAAGACTTTAGTGACACAGGCTGCACAAGCAATTCCAGAGTCCCAAATTAGTCCATTTTGGGTGGAAGGAGATGAGTAGTAGGAATATGCCTTGCATCAGTGGGAGTTCTGGTCCTCATCCCCTAAGATTTTCATTATATATCCAAAGAACAAGAGAGTGGTCCCACAATTGAATAATTATTTGGCTTGAAATATATCTCTGGAAGCATCAAGAGACCATTTCCTTATAGTGAAAGACTTTCACCTAGAACAAACTAATTTGGACCTCTAGAATTCCTACTCTCGAGCTGCAAAGCGGCTATTGCGTTCAACGTTGGTTTCTTTTCTGAAATCCATTCCTTTAGTCTTGTCAGGGCCGACATCGCCAAGCCAGGAAGTGCTCCCCGTTATGGTTGATTTCAATTTGGTTGTAGGAGTGGGAACAATGTCTGCATTGCCATCATCCATTGTCGTATCATTGTCCATCAGATTATCTTCTTCCGACTCGAAATCGACCGCATCAACCTCTGCGCCAAGCATCAACGTAGATGGGCGGGCTGTCTGAGTAGGCAGGGTTTCCTTGGAATTATTTGGCTTGAAATATATCTCTCGGTGCACCAAGGGACCATCTCCTTTTGGGTCCTGGGCGGAGGGAGATGAATAGTAAGAATATGCCCCGGAGCACTGGAACTTCTAGTCATCATGCCCTAAGGTGTTTACTGTATCTGGATAAAACTGCTGTCGAACTGCTTCCATAAGTTAATGAGAATGTCTGTTTACTCCAGATGATGTTTGAAATGAACATTTGGAAGGGATAATATAACCCTCCGCAAATCTTGGTTTAATGCGTATTAATGGGAGATCTCCTTGAGCCTTTCGTTGATCAATGACAATCTCCACGGTTCGTGCGTAATGAGATGTTACCATTAAAGCTTACTAATTGCATATTTAGAAAAAAGTGCAAAGGTGGTGGTGACGATGAAGTGCGATTAAGGATTAGAGATTTTGTGAAGGCGCCAACTAGACGACGCGCGAAAGAGATTGCATGATGCTTGAAATGAACACTTGGAACGGATAACACAAACCTCCACAAATATTGGTTTAATTCGTATTAATGACAAATCTGCTCCAACCTTTTGGACATTAATGACAATCTTAACAGTTCTTGCATGATGAGCTATTAGAATTAAATATTAATAATTGGATATCTATAAAGAAGTGCGAAGGTGGCGGGGATGGCGAAGAACGATTAAGCATTGCAAATTTCGTCAACCTGCCAACCCGTGAAAGAGATTCCAAGAAATGGCCAAGTATGGAAAGAGGTCGACCAAGATTCAAAATAGGGTTACAAGTTATGCTCAGGATACATGAGGGCCGATGGTCAAATTGTATGTCTCCGAACTTTTGACTGCAAAATGTGTAACACAGAACATGGCACAATGACGAATTTAAGTGGTCAATTTGTATATCACGGAATTTTGGGTGCTGTTTGTAGGTCGCGGAACAATGGAAGAGCAATGTTGAGCAAGCCTGGCCAGGAACTAGTGATGGAAATAGTATCCAAGTATGCAATGGGTAAGCGGTTGGTTGGACTTGTGAGATAAAAGCATGAGACATACTTGAAATAGGGCATATTGACAGGCTTGAATTCAGGGCCACAAGTTCTACTCAGGAGACGTGAGGGCTCGATGGTCAAATTGTATGTATCCCAACTTTTGATTGCAAAATGTGTAACATGGAACATGGGACAATGACAGACTTCGACGGTCAATTTGTATATTGCGAACTTCGGGTGCTGTATATAAAATCATGAGACATTCAGAAAAACGACACATTCGGAAAAACGACTAAGTAACCATAAAGGGAAAGTAAACGAGAAAAATAAAGGGGAATTTGGTTGTCAATTTGTAGATCGGGAAAGTCCGGGTGCTATTTGCAGGCGGATGAACAATGGAAACACAATGTTGAGCCCGCCTACCCGGGAACCTGCGATCCAAAAAATTTGCTGAATATGAAACAAGGAAGCGATTTGTTAGACTCATGGTATACAAGTATCTATGGAAATATGAAGACATGAATCCTCCAACCTGCGCACCTAGACATTTTCCGAAAAATGACTAAGTAACCAGAAAGTGAAAGCAGAGGGAAAAAAATAAAGAGGATGACAATTTTTGGAAGTAGGAATTGGTGTAAGAAAGTCCCATTGATGGTCTTAACAGTAACTATGAACTGCATTAAATAGGTGAACAGACTCTTCAATCAAAGAATAGATAAAGTGAGCCATGATTATAGTTTCCAGTATGTGTTTGCATAAGAGAAGCATCGAATACCCACAGGAAAATCGATTTTGGGATGTTTAAGTAAAATTATTGTATTGCCAACTTAACCTTAAGTATAACAATGACGAATTTGAATTTTAAGACGGATTATAATTTTAATTTTTTGTGGTTGATATGATAGTTCCACTGGACTTCACATAATATATATCCTTTTATTTCAAAATATTCCTGGAGATGAATTTTGCTAAGTTCATCAATCAAGGAAAAGTGCTAAAATGAGACACATACTACATTTGCGTCAGAGAGCTTATATTAAAAGGCAAAGAAGGTCCTGTATATTCTTTAAGATCATAGAAAAAATGTCAAGATCCTGAATGTATCATTAATTTTCCAGAACGAAGCATACAACCAAGAGCCAAGTAAACACCAAATGTATTGAAAGTTGAGGCACAAGGAAACACATGAACACAGAAGGCACCAAGTGAGATCCCACAAGGGTCCATAGAGCAGTACGCATCGACCTATGCATTGAACAATTTGATATAAAATAAAACACACATGGCATTGGTTTTCTCTTACATCTGGTATATGTTCCCATGAGAAAATAACTGGGGCCATGAGATATGAACAAAAGTCTACCAAACACAAGACAACACATAACCAACTGAGCTTCGACATTAATATTGTATCCCAACTATAACCAAACCCCCAAATGGAGAACAAGAAACTTTTCGATTACTATTTTACCATGAAGCAGGATCACTATGGACATTTGCTTCTGATAGTGCCATGTTCTATCACTACCAGTTTTAACAATGCCAAATTTCCAATATTATTGGAAATGCCTAATGGTTCTTCCCAGAGGAGCAAGCCATTTCGATGGTTCAAAGGATGGGCTTGAGTTATTCATAGTTGGATACTTTGTATGGGGTTTTTCCTCATGCTTCCCAATTCTGGACTGAACAATCTTATGCGCTTGTACATCAACAATAAATGCACCTGCATGTATGAATTCCAATGCTCGAACTCCCCAATCTCTATAGGGAGTTCTGAAGATATCAATATCATGATTCAACCCATGTTGAGCCTTGTTTTTTCAATAAGGGCACCGAGAAAATGCAGATATCCTACCATAAAAGTATAGTTGGAGATCATCTTTTTTATTTATTTGGGTACCCAAAAATGCAGAAATTCTGCCATGGCTATATAGTTGGAAAAGATTTTTCCAATTTGGGCACCCAAAAAAGTGCATAATCCTCCAACAAATATACAACTAGCCACCATTTTTTTTTTCATTTGGACACCCGAACAAATATGCAAAATTCTTACTCGGAGATGCAAAAAAACATCAAAATAACAACAACAACGATTTGATTTGTAGTTAGTTTCTCCTTGTTTTTTCAAGTGCACAAAAGAGACAAAATCTCTGGAAACAAAATTTTATAGCCATAGATGTAAACTCCAAAGAACTCGAGTCCCATGAACATTCATTTGGATATTGAAGAAAAATAACAGATACACATGATATTTTTTTCGTTTCCCACCAAAGCTTGATATGAATTATTATTATTAATTTTTTTTCCAGCTGATATGTAGTATTGGATTGTCCTCATTTAAGGTAAATTTTCCATGGACCCGAAAGTCATGCAACATGTAGACATAATTTTCCTTTTTCTGTAGGTATACTTCATATGACATATCTGCTAACCCAGGAAGCACATCTTGTAACATAGGTTGTCTAATTGTGATTGTGTTTCCCACGGTTCAAATGGAAGCATTGAGGAAATGTCTATATATGTAAGGGCATTTTTTACTGCATCGTATACAATCAATTGTACCATCATTTATGAAAGTAGAGGCAGAAGCATGAGAGTTTCATTTGGCACATACATGCTCGAAGGGGGTCGAGTACGCATTCACTGCAACCAAAACACCCTCAACTTGGGCACGTGAGCATATAAGTTAATATATTGAACAATATAATATACAACTACACAACAAAAAAAGAAAAACTGTAGAAAATTGGTGAAGGCAGTTTGTATGAGGAAAGTGAGGATGAAATTGTAGATGTATACGCACAACAGTTGTAGAGCTAGTTAGTTTCTTGAGATCCTGTACTATGTCTGTTCGCAATTCTATTACAAATGTTACTTGGGTTGTGCGAAAGATCCTTTCTTTAACATCTCTTTTATTTGTTATATTTTTGAAGAGCATAAGTGGAAATTTCCCTTTATGCAATTGTTGTTCCATTAAGGAAAAATAATTGAATAGGCGTTGAACAATTTCAGCTGCAACATGGAACCGTGCAATAGTTGTGTAACATAACCGAGATACATGGACATGTGAAAGTAAAGGACAAAACTGGATATGGAGAACGGTACCATTTCCTTGTCGTTGTCTGACCCTCCATCTTTTATATGGAGAATGTGTTGCGAGCCAAGTTTTCTCGCGAGTGTGATAGCTGCACCAATGGTTCCGATTGGGTAAGTGTCGCTGCTCTGTGCAAGTTGGATGATTGTTGTGTCTACAATGAAATGATATTTTGAACAAATCACGGGAATTTTTTCCACAATACTTGTTTCGTTGAGCGATATAATCCGATCACAATCACCACGGTCATATAATGTTTTGGGAAATATATTAAAATTTGTAATGGATATCCATTACCTGGCAATATATTTTTTGCATGTTTCTGGACAAGTTGTGTGGGAATAGTCAGTGTGTCTGTCATCAAGGCTTCTTTGTTTGTGATTTCAGCACACATAATGGATCTAGTTTTGTTTTCCTTGTCCAAGTAGCTGCTATAGATGCCCATTATGTCCCTAAAGAACACTTGTCCAGTTCGACGACTGTTCAAGCCCTCTATTGATAGTATTTTGGGTGTTATAAGTTTAGACCTGGTGATATTTTTTGAACAAGAAAAGTAATGTGAATGGTATTCTGTATTATTTTTTTTGTTTTCTTTTATCGTGGCATAAATGTACAAGTAGACGCACAAATTGGATGAAGTATGGAGCCAGATTTTTGCAATCAGACCTCTTAGTCTGCAGAACTTGCGCTATGTTCGACGTCTCAGTTGTGCTTATTGATACTTCTTGTGAACTGAAAAGTATGTGTTGTAGATGAAATAAACATATTTATCATGGCGTAGATGAATAAACTAAGGATATTTGTTTGGTAAAGATATAAGGAACACAATGTATGATTATTTACCTTTGGCCTTGTCGGTCTATTGATGTTTGCGATGATTGACTGATCATGGCCATGTCACTAGTCCAACGTTTTATGATGCAAGCATGTGTAGATGAGCATCAGAAAGACTGAATAAGCATATGCATTGTATAATGTCCATAATTGTTTTGAATGTCACATACAAGGTCGAAGGAGATGGAATACGAAATAGGGTTTCAAGGGATACTCAGGAAACATGAGGACCCGACAGTCAAATTGTATGCCTCATATTTTTTGAATGCAAAAATGTGTAACAAGGAATAGGGCATGATGTTGGGGGGGGGTACGATGACCAATCTGTATACTGCGGAACCTTTGAAGCTAGAGGCACAATATTGAACCCGCCAGCTCGGGAACCTGCAATAAAAAAAGTGGCTAAGTATGGAATGATGAAACCGTCAGTCGGAGTCGTGATATAGAAGCATGAGTATAAATTTGAACCCGTGAGTTTGCCAACCCACACACCTAGAAATTTTTGGAAAGGCGACTAAACAAAGCAACTAGAAAGTGAAAGTAGAGGAGAAAAACAAAGGGGAATTCAGTTAAGTATAGAAGAGGGGAAAAAAATGGATAATAGAAAGTGGGAAAATTAGAAATGGGGAGGGAAATGTTTGGAAGCGGGAAGTCTCAACAAAGGCCCATTGTTGCCAAATCATCATTTTCTAGTCCAATATTATAAGCACAGTTGGTATACCTTTTCAAAGATTGTACTTTAGCCCCCTATGTTGTGGCATATAAGATTTCATCTTCCTGTCCAACTAATCTGTTTCTTTCAATGTAGCAACGTCGAACATATAGTGGACATGAAGGTAAGTTAGTATGTAGAAAGACATGTAAAAAAAAGACATACAGTTCTATTTATTTTAATGTAGCAACAAAGAGAATACAATTCACATGAGGATAAGTTACTATGTAGAAATATACGTAGTATCTACATACAATAAATTAGGTGCAAAGTAGTAGAACAAGTAGAAAAAATATACAGACAATAAATGAAATACTAAACATTGGAATATGAAATAAGAGTAGAAGCATGCACCTTTTTATCTCCTCTTCTACATTTTTGGCAAAGATTCCATCGTCTTCTCGATCTATTTCTTTTGTTTAAATGTAGTAGTGCAGAAAAATACAATGGACATGAAGGTAAGTTGGTATGCAGGAAGCCATGCCAAAAAATAAATAGAGTTCAATTTATTTCAATGTAGCAGCACAAAGAATACAAAGGGCATGAAGATGAGTTATTATGTACGAAGATACGCAAGATCTACATACAATAAATGAAATAAAAAACAATGGAATATGAAATAACAGTACAAGCATGCACCTTTGTATATCCTCTTCTACATTTGCGGTAAAGAGTCCTTCATCTTCTCCAGTTATTCTGTTTGTTTCAATGTGGGAATGCACAAAATACAATGAACATGAATGGAAGCTGGTATGCAGGGGAGAACAAGTAATATGTACATACAGTAAATGAGAATAAAAGAATAGAATAAAAGATAGTTAGAAACATGAACCTTTTCTTTTCTTGATCCATGGTTGTAATTATATAGAGTTTTTCTTACCCGAAATATATTACAATCCAGAAAATATTAAGAAATTGCATGGGCATAGCTGAATGATTTTGGTTTTGTGCGACAAAGTATCTATATATTCTTCGAGACATGTGTTAGAAAAAAACAGGATCGCAGAGCAATAAAATAAAACAAATGTGGAAACAAAACAAAGAAGATACACAATACAAGAGAGACACAGATTTACGTGGTTCACCCAGTGTGGCGTATGTCCACCAGAGAAATTTCCAGGTCCTTCCTTTATTATTATCCAACAAATGAAGGGATACAATCTACAAAAAAATCCGCTGTAACTTCCTCTTCTTTCTCTCACAGTCTCCTCTCTCAGAATACAATATTTGACATCAACCATAGCCGCAATACATTTCCGTCATAAAAGAGGGTTGCCTTCTAGGGAAAAAAACCCTAACATAATCTCTACCGTTAGATCTGTGACCTTATAATGAACGATCTAGATTTACAATGAAATTACAATATACGCAAGGCAATTTTTCCTGACCCCACAGAGGGGGTACCCCCCCTTTTCACTCTCCCGCGTGGAAGAGTGTACATACTTCTGGGGTGTAAATACTTCATGGGGTATAAACACGACTGAAAGAAAGGACCTCTGAATCAGGAAGATAATTAGGCTCCACAACCAACAATCTCCCACTTGGAGACTGATCTCAACAAATCCACCACTACTGTATATGCTGGACTCTGAACCTTCTTGGACTTGGCAAATTTCTCATCTTCATCTTCATTCTTGAAGACCAACTGAAACTAAGCAGGAACTCAGTTTTTCCCTGGTTACTCCCTTTGTTAACATGTCTACAAGATTCTGGCTAGTCTGTATCTTTTCCAACTTCAAATGTCCATCTTCTAAGGTGGATTGTATGAAGTGTTACCTCAACTGTATATTCTTAGTCTTTGAATGGAAGGCTGAGTTCTTTGCAAGGTGAATGGCACTTTGACTATCATAGTACAACCTGCTGTTCCCCTGCTTCTTTCCCAATTCCTCCATAAACTTCTGTAACCAAATCATCTCTTTACTAGCCTCTATAGCAGTAACATACTCTGCCTCTGTTGTTGAAAGTGAAACAACCTTTTTCGGTTTCGAAATCCAACTTACTACTGTACCACCTATAGTAAAAACATAACCTGTGGTGCTCCTCTTGCTGTCTTATTCACCTTCCATATCTGAATCAACATATCCCTATAGAAAAGTGTCTGAACCTCCAAAACATAATGCATGAGTAGTAGTACCTCTCAAATACCCGAGAATCCACTTTACTGCCTCCCAATGTTCTTTACCTGGATTGTTCATATACCTGCTCATAACTCCCACTGCATGTGCAATATCTGGTCTTGTGAAAACCACTGCATACATCAAGCTGCCAACTGCTGATGAATAAGGGACCCTGGACATGTATTCTATCTCCTCCCATGTCTTGGGACACATTTCCTTAGTTAATTTGAAATGGTTGGCCAAAGGCATACTAACTGGTTTTTCATTCTGCATTCTAAACCTCTCCAACAGCTTCTCTGTGTACTCACCTTGAGACAATGTCAATTTGCGATTTTTTCTGTCTCTTGTTATTCTCATGCCAAGGATTATCTTTGCAGCACCCAAATCCTTCATCGCAAATGAATTGGATAATTTCTTCTTGATCACATTTATATCCTGCATATTAGACCCTACAACAAGCATGTCATCTACATACAATAGAAAGATAATAAAGCTTCCATTTTCTAGCTTTTTAAAATAAACACAGTGATCAGAATGACATCTACTATAACCATGTTCTGTCATAAACCTGTCAAACTTCAAATACCACTACCTTGGAGCTTGCTTTAGGCCATACAAGCTCTTCTTCAACCTACATACCAAATTCTCCTTCCCTTTTACCTCATACCCCTGTGGCTGCTGCATAGAAATCTCTTCCTCCAAATCCCCATGGAGAAAATATGTTTTTACATCTAACTGTTCAAGATGCAAATATTCTACTTCCACAAGACTTAAAATAGTCCTAATTGAAGTCATTTTAACAACAAGAGAAAATATTTCATCATAATCTATACCTTTCTTTTGTGCAAACCCCTTTACAACAAGTCTAGCCTTGTACCGCTTTTCTCCTCCATCTTCTTCCTTCAACTTGTAAACCCATTTATTCTGCAATGCTCTTTTTCCCACAGGCAACTGAACTAAGTCCCAA
>ML789271.1:448864-463742 GCA_009831015.1 Picea engelmannii
TCCATCATCCCAAACTTGTTTAGGATCTTTATTTCATACTTTCCTTATGAAAGGAAAATCTCATCAGATCTTTACCACACTTCTAACCCCAAGAAGTAGTGCATTATACGAGGTAGTATTTCATTTGAAACTTAGAAGTCAACTCCTTGCACTGAGCTATCAAGTGTTCTTCCCCCAGTAAGGAACAGATCATCAACATATAGTACTAGAATCAGATGTTCATCACCATAAAACTAATAGTAAAGTTTGGGATCAACAACTCTTTTGTTGAATCTCAATCTTAACAAGTATCCATCAATTCTTGAATACCATGCATGGGGAGCTTGCTTGATTCCATATAATTATTTATTTAGTGTGCACACATGGGACTCTTTCCCATGGATCATAAGTCCTTGAGGTTGTTCTATGGATACTTCTTCCTCACTCATACCATTGAGAAACAAAGTCTATACATCCATATCATGTAATTTCCAATCCATTATAGAAGCAAGAGAAATTATGGTACGAATAGAAGTATACGTGGCCACAAGAGAAAATGTTTCCTAATAGTCTATTCCTTCTTTCTGAGATAATCCACAAGCCACAAACCTAGCTTTTTATTATCAATGTTTCCATCTACAACATTCTTAATCTTGTAAAGCCACCTGGAAGTCACAATAGACTTCCTTTTAGGTCTTGGAACAATATCCCATAAGTTGTTCTTCGTGATGGATTGGTACTCCAACATCATGGCATCTTTCCATACTTGTTGATTTGTAGCTTCCTAAAAACTGGAAGGTTCTGCATTATTTATATGACTCATCAACTCCATGTAACTGGAGAATCTGTGTGGTTTCTTACTCTCCCAGAAGGTCCCACTAGGAGAAAAATTCTTCTCTTCCTCTTGTAGAGTATTATGAATCCAAGTTGGCTTAATTTTGATTACTACAACATCTCTAAGCCCATCCACAGGATCTACTAGCTCTTCTAAATATTCCTCCCTTTGACCATATGAAGGGTGAATATCTAGAGTATAGAGAACTATGTCACTAGGAGCCTTTTGCTCCTTTTCTATAACAACATCCATGTGAGACTCTGTAGATCTCTGGAAGGAAGCCTCCTTATTGAATGTCTCATCTCGACTAACCTCAATTTTGTTTTTATCGGGGATATAGATTCGATAATCCTTCGATGTCTCATTGAATCCAGAAAAGGTCCCCTTGCTTTTAGAGGGTTCCATATTTGATCTTTTCTCTTTGGGAACATGAATGTACACATGACAACCAAATATCCTTAGAAGCCCTACTTCACGCTTCACACCAGAGAATGATTCTTCAAGAGTCTTGTTCCCTAATATGTAGTGAGGGATCCTATTTTGAATGCACACAACTGTATTCGTACCTTCTTCCCATAAGAGGATGGAGAACTCTTGGTCATGAATCATAGATTTGGCTTCTTCATAGATATATATATTCTTCCTTTCAGAAACCACATTTTGTTAAGGCTTGTGTTTTTGTCCTAATACACACCTACACACATGGATATGTCTCATACCCACTTGGTGTCTCCTTGGAGGAAGAAACTTGAATCTAGACCCAATGTCACCTCAATCTGGACTCCTACCTTCTAAGCTCACTGCTAGGGAAGCCAAGGGGGATAGACCCTATTGAGCTATGTGAAGGTTTATTAAATGTTCTGGGAATTAATTAATTTCTTGATTTGGGGGACCAAAACCAATGCAATATACAATCTTTTAATGATAGGAAAACCTCTATTTTATAAACAATTAGACCAGTGCCTAAAGATTATTAAATTCCACTGATTGAAAAAATATTCCCAAAAGGTATCTTTACAACTTGAAATAAAAGAATAAATTTATCCACGCAATGATTCACAAAAGAAATTTACATATAAACAATTACTTCCCAAAGAATTAAAGATTTCTTTAATAATAAATAAAGAATAATGTGAATAACTTGCAGAAAATAAATAGAATGTAAATTCTTGAAAAAAAATTGCTCAAATAAAAATTGCAAGTGTTTAGGTTGTTTTTAGTTAATTTTAAGTTTATTTTTAACTTAGCGATTTATATGTGAGGATTTACAAGCCTAATATATGTGACTACCCCAAGTCCTTATCCCTTAGCTATGAGGAAATGATGGGTGCTCAATAAGAATAACAACAACAAGGTTCTCTCCTAGCTCCATAGGTCAAGTCCAAAGTGCTTGGGCGCTCAACAAGGAGGACGCTTAGTGCCGTGAAACCTTCCCTGACTTCAACACCTTATTTTAGTGGCCAAACAATAATGGAGAATGGGTGCCTAATTAGACTAACCACTCAATCCTTTGTCCTTTCTTATTACCCACGATCCACAAAGTGGCAAGGGGAGAGAATATGGGGGAAAGGTAGGGTAAATTTTATTTACTTTGGTTTAAAATAAAATTTTATACACTATCCAACACGATATTGCAGGATGGCATAGCGACTCACATGCAAGGTGTGCGCAAAAACAATTATTTACTTCAAAATAAATAACTTAAACAAATTAACCACACAACTTTTGCACAAGGTGGAGGAGAAATCCTTCACATTTTGTGGCAAAGGTGGACAAAATTAACTAATAAAAAATTTAAAAAATTATTTTTAATCCTAGCCGACACGATTTTTCAAGGATGGTAGAGCTAAGCACAATGCAAGGTGTGGGAAAACAATTAAAATTAATATACAAATTTTAAACTTGGAAAGAAAAAGAAAGTGAAAGCCCAAGATAATCTCTTGGGCTGCTTACAATAGCTTTAGAAAGTGAGAGAGAGAGGGGGAATTTGCACCAAATCTTGTGGATGTTTTCTTGAGATTTTAGTAGCTAAATTTGGATAGCACCTACATTTTTAATGGTGAAAAATTACATAAAATAACAAACCAAGCTTGCTGGAAAATGCTAAAAATCACCAAAAAATGTTAGTTTTGGGTTAGCATATGTAAAAAAATATTTACAATAAAAATCTGAACTTGGAAATTAGTTTTTTAGCAATATTTAAGTGATTATATATGTAGAAAATAAGTAATAGAAGGCTGAAATTAAAACATAAAATTATATGGAATAGAATGAAGCCTTTGGAGTTCATCCTCCAAGCTTTGACAACCTACAAATCTGTAAACCCTTGCTACATAGTGAGGCAAGAAGGTGAGATATTTTAAAATACCTGCAAACACTAATAAAAACAAATCCCATAAACCTATAGAAATACTACTACAAATTTATCCCTAGCAAAATACTTTCCTTAGGGTTCTTCATGTAAAACAATGTGGAATAAAGATAAACAAAATCTACAATGTTACCTCACCAAGAGAAAATACCATACAAGAGAAGCCAAAATCACCAAGAATTCACCAAGAATACCAATAGAACACCAAGAGATCCTCCAAATCTTCACTTTATTGCTCCAAGAAAGGTTACCAAATGACACCAAAAATTACAACAAAAAAATGGGAGAGAATGACAGACTCGAGAGAGATTTTCGCATAATAGAGTTGATTTGAAAATATGATTGTCAAAATGAGGAGAATGGGATTCCTTTTAAAGGAGGGTAAGAGGAGAGACCCCTCTTGGATGAGTTACAAGTGTCACCCATCCAAGAGAGAGAGAATAAGTCAAGGGGGTGCACTTTTATGGTTTTGGAGTGAGTTAGGGTTTGAAGGGTGAGGTGTGAAGGGGGAAATCCCATTTCCTCTTGCTCAAACATGAGTTTAGGCCCAGAAGGGCGCAATTAGGGTTTTAGACACTTTTTCACTTTATTTTTTACTTTCCCCTAAGTTCATGAAGAAGGGGTGAGCCTCTCTCATTAGGGAGACTCAACTTAAGTTGTTAACTTGACTTTGGGGGGTTCTTCTAAGTGGAGTTTCAGTCTTCCAGCTTATGAAATACATTAGAAATCATTTCCCCACTAATTTTCTTGACTTTGGTCACTTTTACAATTTTTTTCTTTTTTACTTTAGCTAATTATTTGTTGATTTTTTACTTACTTGGAAACCTCATGAACAATGACCTAGAAAAACTTGTCCAATTGAGATGAAATGTTCTCCGAAGGTGTAGGGGGTCATAATACATTTGATTTGAGTACTCACACCCCTGTACAAAATCCATAATGACCATTTTTTTACATTTTTCATCAAAAATAATTAAAATTTTCCTTTTACGGAAAATTTTAATTATTAAAAAATGCTACCAAAACCTAACATAATTATGCAAGACTCTAGGAGATGTCCAGAATGGTAATTTAAAACTTATTTATACCTTAGTCACCCATTGGGATCGATCATTAGAATGCCTTTCACCACTTTCGAGGATTATTGAGTGAAAAACTCAAGAGTAATTAAAATCGTTGAAAAGTAAGATTAATTACCTGAGGAGAAAGTACACCTGATGAAAGGAGTTACATAATGAAAAATTCATAGGAAACTAAATTATCTGAGCCATTCTAACATATTACAAAATTATCCCACACAGGGGAGTGGACATTCTGTGTATAGAGAAAGAAGTGCATGGGGGGGTGATTGCTCTGGTCAGTCATAAGTCTTCAACTTTGTAATTGCGCGAGGTCATATATATTCATGGTACATGACGTTGACACTTAGTTGAAATAGGTGGTCAACGAGTTGTAAGGAACTGTTAACTCCCTCTTAATTCTTGTTTCTTGACATAAATCATAAAAACTATGGGAAGTAAACTCTCCTCCATTGTTGGACCTTAAGATACAGATATGTCTTTTTGTCTGGTTCTCAACCAGATCTCGACATTCCTAAAATTTTCTAAATATCTTGGTATTGGATTTTAGGAAATATATCCAAGTCTTGCGAGAGTTGTCATCTATGAATATTACATAGTACGAATAACCACTTAAGGAGGGAGTTGTCATAGGTCCACAAACATATGAATGAATGTGATATAACATGCCTTTAGATCGAGTGTCACTACTAGTGAAAGGTCTCTTGGAATTCTTTCCAAGATCACATCCATGACACACACCATCATGTTCCATTAGGAATTTTGGTAGTCCTGTTACCATCTTCCTTAGATCAGGAAGTTCTCTATAGTGCATGTGAGCTAAGATTCATTACCAAAGTTCACAGACTATTGTTATTATATACAAGAGATTGATAAGGTTATCCATTCAATTTGTACAAACCACCATCTTGAACACCAATTACTCTAGCTGAATCTATGTTTGAATTCTTGGACCAAACATCCATCTACAAAGGAAACTTTGAAGCCTTTGTCCTCCAAGGATGAAGTAGAAAAGAGGTTTTTATTTAAACTTGGAGCCTATAGAATATATTTTATATGAAGGAATTATCTGGAGTCCAACTGGAATGAAGTTGCACCAATGCCCTTTATTACATACGTGTAGTCATCCCCAAGCTCCGTAATTTGAGAAGAGACCCTTTCTAAAAAATCAATGAGGGAACTTTGATATCCAACCATATATCAATATCAAACAATGGTTTATTTTCTCAAGCACTTACACCTTGAATAAATTGTTCCCATGAGCCGGGAAGACCATTGAGAGTTGTAGAAACAAGCTCTTCATCATCTACTGCTTCGTCAATGGTTATTATATTATCTCTTAACTATGATATCTTTATGAAAAAGGTCATGATAGTATCATCCTTTGTTATATTGAGGTTAGAAAGTTGTGACTGCAATGCTCCTTTTCTACTAGGATTCTTTGTCTCAAATATAGTTGTCAAGGAATCATAGATCTCTTTAGATTTGTTCTTCTGAGATATATGATGGACGAAGTGATCTTTCAATAAGTCAATCAAGATTCATTTTTCCTTTGCTAGGTTCTTTTTGTATGTTTCTTTTGCATCATCATCTATAAGTGCGACAATATCTTTCTTAACATAGTCATCCAGATCCCCCAAGATGGGGTGCCACGTCGCAGAGTCGAGACACGCGGGCGAATGCTGGGCTGCACCATTAATACAACCCACCGACGACCATCCCTTCAACATTAAAATGGGAACGAGCCCGTGCATATTTAACCAGGGGACGAGGCCCTTCATGCAAGTGAACAGGATGACGCACCAACGCACTAGGAGTCCAGCCTTAATGGCCAAGGCAGTCACCGTCATTCTCATCTTTATCAATCAACTCAACAGTAATGAGAGGTATTCAATTTTCACAGAGCCGAACGCAGATCCACTAGAGTTATGGAGCAGGGTTATCCATCTGCTGGGAACTTCGGACACCTCCAGGTTCTTGCACATGCCCAGGGCACAAGGAAAGCCTCGCAGGGGCACAACTTGGTACTCATTTGAATCACGTAGGCAAAGGTAGAAGAAGTTCAAGAAGGCGTTGGCCTTGGCGTCCTTGTGGAGAAACAGGAAGTCCGGGAGACCTCGAACGCCTCCCATGGCGTACGTGGAAGAGATTACCCTAGACAAGGCCATGCAAAGTTATCCTGAGAACCCTCTTTTCACAGTCCCGAACAATTGGACTTCTCACACCGATTTTGGCAATGAAGACAAGATTTCAGCTTCAGGAATACCGCGCGGTCACAGAGTAACTCACTCGGCAGAGGAATTCACCACCTGCTATGTTGAGGAAGAGGTATTGTGCTGTGCAAATGCAAAGACCGACCTACCCAGTGGTGCACCTCTAGAGGAAGCAACTTAGCCGAACAAGGGGCAGGCACATCAAGTCAGTGAAACAAATGAAGGCGAAGGATCAAACCATGCACAAGAACCATTTCCCTTGGCCTTTGTTGAAGGAATTTGGAAGGACCAACCTCCTTTCACCAACCTAGGGTACTTAGCACTAATATTTGAAATATGAAGCATGCTGGATGATTAGATCTTTCGAACCATTCAAGTCAACCAACAACTCGATATGCTATACAATGCACACTCCAGGACTCTCCCGAGAAGGCAGTTCCCTACGTGCGTGCAAGCTTATGCAATTCCTGCAGAATGGCGAAAGAACGAGGAAGAGGACGAGCCGACTGGTTATAAGGTCTTGTGATGTCCATAGTTAGCAATCTCTTTTTGTTTCAGAACAAGGCTTTAGCCCAATTAAATCATAGTAATGTTGTAAGTAGGTTGTTAGATTATAGACTGAACCTACTGACCATGCGTCCTGGTTTCCTCGGGCAGGACAACACTCTGCTAATTTTGTTTGTTTGAACACAAGTGGCATAGAATGTCCAGCTGTCTCGGTTTCTTGCTCAGGCGGGATAGCTGGCATACAACTAAACTTTGTAACTCTGCAACTCTAATATAAACAGGCTCCTCCCCTTTTTTATTTACAAAAAAAAACATAGTCGTCCATATCATTTTCTTCTAGAATATTGTTAATCATGATCTGCCATGACCTAAATTTCATGGCTCCATCAATCCTATCTTCATCTCAGAGGGTCATGAGTGTAGTTTCCATTATAAACTATATGCCAAGCAATGATCTTAGAAATACTGATGCGAATGTGCCCTGTTATACTGCAAGGATCTGCAGACTACAATATCTTGACAATTGATCTCTTCTTAAACTTCACGTTCTGATACCATGTTTTTTTTTTTTAAGTAAGAAATATATTATATCAGGAACCTGCCAAAGGCAAAAAAGAGTTACAAAACATAGTATTTGGTCTGCTGAAATTACTGGGCTGCCCCAACAGAGGGGAAACCAGCCCAGTCAACATCTTAGTCAGCTTAAACAAAGTAATAACCATACAGTGTAATGTCTAAAGAAAAAATGGACCTCCATCTAAAGTAGCAACCAATTGACATGACTTCTAAACAAAGATAAACGAGACTCCTGATGCGTAACCTGGCCAGGTGGTGTTGAGGTCGCCTGTCCAAGGTTCCTCTTCTACAATTGCTGTCCCGTCACCCCATTGCTCCTCGACCTCCGCCTTCTTCTCAACTCCACGGTCGTGCCTCATAGTATCTTTCTCAGCCATGGCTGCGCTACCAGTTACCTTCAAAGACGGCTCTGCTGCACTCTGCATTACCACATCTCCAGTCGTGGTAGCTGCGCCATGTCCCTGTGTCGAAGTTGCGCTCTCCTTTGCCTTGCCGTCGGCTGTATCTGCGTCGGGTGCCTGCTTGAAGGTGGCATCTTCCGGGGTCGAGAGGAAGGTCTCATGCAGCGAGGAAAGGAGCTAGAGGAAGAGTGTGACCTTGTCATTCGAAAGCTACAGTCGGAACTGTAGGTCCTCGACGCCTTGGCGAAGCTCGAATACAAGACCATAGAGAATGGCCAATTTATCTTTTACCTTCTCGCCCGTGGTTGCGTCAAAGGATGGGATCCCAGAGCTCCCAGTTGCCCGCGTCGAAGGTGGTGGCTCTTCACCTAAGGTATGAGGGAAAGCCGAGCGCTGAGTGGAGTGCGGTTCAATCCTAGAAGGAGCAAGGAGTAAATGCAGAGAAGAACATGGGGACCGAGGAATCACTTCCAGGGAGTTTAAGCTTGCAGTCGACGGAGCTGGAGGAGTGTGGCTGGGTTGCGCCTCCTAGAGGTGAAGGGAAGGTGCAGAGGGAGACATATCGTACGAGAAGAAAGAGGGTCGTCGAGGTCTCCAAGGAGAACCCCGTCGTGGCTTCCCTCTCAGACGCCGCCTATGCTTAGGTATTGAGTGCACGCAGCTAAGGTCGTAGAGATGGTATCGGTGGGGAGCCTCCAGGGAACAGTATGTACACTTAAACGCCGGCCATGGCCGCGGGGGAGGAAGCTCTGCTAGCCACCAGCAGAAGAAGTGACACTAGAGAATAACACCGGAGAATAACACCAGAGCCATTTCAAAATGCGGAGGTCGAGTGCAATAAACGAGCCTTGCCATCACCATTAGAACTCATTAATACTTCTGGAGGGTGGCGGACGGAGGCACGGGCCCGTCATGTGGCTCCGTGCCTTGTTGGCACCCGCCATGCTCTTGCATGCACTAGCTGGCCCTCACTAACACCCCATCCGGGGGACGTTCTGATACCATGTTGAAGTTTCTATGTGAAACAATTATTTATAATTTAATCTATTATATAAATGCACTATGAAAAAAATACAAAAGAGCATAAATATTTCGTACAAAGAATATATTTTTATTCAATGAAAAATACTTGGTATTGCTAGTGCATTTTATTTATGTCAAATGTCTACCTAACTCCAAATATTAACTTTTTATTTGGAAAACTTGATAATATCAACACTTCCTACTACTTTTAATTATGTTTGCTATCACTTAGAATTACAATCTAAAAACTATTTACTTTGGGTGATGATTTGTCTTGACTATCGTTGAGTTAATAAATATATGTAGTGATAAGTAAACCAAGTCTTTTGTATTTCCGTGATAAAGAATGGCAACCAAAATTGCCAAAACTCTAACACTCCTAAATTCGGAGCTAATTCTGCTATGTTAGTTAAAAAAGTAAAATACAATGACCAAAACTTTATAAAAAATGATAATAGAAAAAATGAAATAAAGGTTCTCGAAATAGAACATTCAATCAATATAGTATAAAGAACCAATTTGAGACTTTACATGATTAAAATAAGAATAAAGAGTTGATGTGTAAAATAATTAAAAATATAATATCTAACTGTTAAGTAAAAAATGACTCTCTAGTGAGATTAGAGGTTACTAAAAAAATAAAATAAAAATAAAAGAAGAGATTAAAATGAGAAAAAAATAAAATAAATAAAAATGAAAGAAGAGATTAAAATGAGATAAATTAAAATAGTAAAGATAAGAGGGAGAGGAAATTGAGGATAAAAGTAGGGAGGTAAAAGAGTAATAGAAAATTAATGAAGTAATTAACTTAATTTTTTTTTAGATTAGGGTAATGAAAATAGGAGTTGTAAACCTTAAAAAGGCAGTAAAATTAATGAAAATTCAACTTAAAGGAGAAAACATGTATAAAATAAATTAATAAAAATAAAGAAATGGGGGTTGTAAAAACTAAAAGGGGAAACAAGATCAACTACCTGAAGAGATTAAAATGAGATAAATTAAATTATGTGAAAGTTGATTGAAGAGTTAGTAAGTATTTAGGTTGCAGTCAGGGAGATGGAAGGGATTCGGTGGACCTCGTCTATGAGGAAACCCTAGCCACAAATTCGGCGCAAAATGTTGCAGACTAGTTTCAAAACACCGTCGTGGCGATTCTTTAGCGACCAACAGAGGACAACTGACTCCTAATGACATAGCAGAATGGGCACAGAAGAGGGGGGCCAACCCCCCTCATATCGCAATATCACCGCCAACGACCGCTATGGCACCAGAGTGAAACGCCCCACGTTTGAGCCACCCTTACAGGTATGTGAACAACTTCTGGCCAGAGAACAAGGCCTCACAAAGGAGATGGAGACGAAAGCGGGAACCTACCATCCAAAGGCACCTCACGGATGGGAGCCAGGTAAATGCATACCGAAAATGGAGAAAACACCAAGATACCTTATCAGCCCAACCAGAGTAGGGGAACACACCCAATTTATGAGAGAACACGCCCTGATTGGCAAGTTCCTGGGTCTCTAGCCAAGAGAGAGGGATCTTAACAAATGGATCAAGCACTAGTGGAACCCCAAAGGGGACTATGAGGTCCAACTTAGCTCCAAAGGCTTCTTCACAATCATCTTGTACAATCCAGAAGATAGAGATAGGATATTTGAAAATGGGTTGTACTTCTACAACTCAGCAGGGCTATTCTTATGCTTCTGGACTGAAAGATTCAGCCTTGACAATGAAGAATTCACCATGGCCCCTGTATGGATCCGCCTATATTCCTTACCGCAAGAGTTTTGGCTGGAAGAGATTCTCATGGGCATATGGAATACTCTAGGCCAGTATCTCAAAGCTTCAGAGGCCACAAGACAGAGAAAATATACTTCATACGCCAGGATCTGCGTCTACATGAAAATTTCCAAGGCACTACCTGGAGCGGTGACTCTCAAATACCAGGACGAGGACTGGCAACAAACTCTGGATTATGAACACATTCCCTTTCGGTGCAGGAGATGTTATGAGAACAACCACCTCTTCAGAGATTTCCCACTGATCAAACCAACCACCAAAGCAAATGACACCACACAGAAATATGGCTTCACCACGGTAGCAACAAAGAAGAGAAACCCTCCAAGGAGGCAGATCCCAGACCCCAGAAAAAATATCACAACCAAAAACTCTTATGAGATTTTGAACCAGCTGCCAGAAGATGAGGAAATCCAAGATCCACACAAGGAACCGCAACAGGCCCATGGGGACATTCCAAATCCTCCTTTCCCTCCCCAAATTCGTGAAACCTACACAGAAGAAAGAGGAGACGAGGATGGGGACACCCCAATGCAGTTGGACGACAGAGATCTAGTAGGCATAGATCTGGAAAAGCTCGAGGAGGCCCTGAATCAAAAGGATCTGCAGACCCTTCCCGAAGAACAACTATGCAAGGTACATAAAATATTTCTCAACTCCTCAGCAGGATCTACAACACACCTGAGCATAGCCACAGACACAAGTTTGGGCTCGAAAAGAGTCCTCCGTGATAACAAAAGAAGAGGGCAAAAAACAACGCAACAACTTATCAAGGAGGTGGGCAACCTCATGATAAACTCAGGACAGATCCACAAGCTTTCGGAGGGATACCTCCACCCAACACCACCCTCTTAATGATGAATATCCTCACCTAGAACATTAGAGGACTCAACGGTAGATCCAAACAAAGGATCCTCCGAGATTGTATCAAGGAAGAAAGCCCAGACATTCTAATGTTACAGGAAACCAAATGCGCTGGAATAGAAGATGAAACCATCTTCCAACATATTTGGAGAGAATGCAACTCCATATCAACAGACTCCACAGGTGCCTCAGGAGGTCTTACTATCCTTTGGAATCCATCCAACATCACTATCGACAAACCCTTTTCCACTGTAGGTACAATAATGGCTCACTTTGAGGTCATTATCTTGAATCAGGAAGGAGCCATCACTAATGTCTACGACCCCCATAGCCAACAGGATAAAGACAAACTCATGGAGCGACTCGAATTAATCAAGACTCTGGTGACAACACAAATCTGGATATTAGGAGGTGACTTCAATATGATCCTGTCACTGGAGGAAAAGACAGGAGGCACCAAGAAACTGGAGAAGGACAGTGGTAAGTTCAAAACTCTCATTGATCATCTAAATCTTGTCGATATAGAAAATAACAATGGCACCTTCACCTAGTCCAATCGCAGATCGAGCAACCAACACATTGCTTGTCGCCTGGAATGCTTCCTGGTAACTGAGGAACTAATGGAGGTAGGCTCTTATATGGAAAGCCTTATTCTTCCAAAATCTGGCTCAGACCACTGGCCTCTTGCTCTTAATTTAGACACGGGAGAAACACCCAAGTACAAGGCCTTCCGCTTTGAGAAATTCTGGCTCTCTCACCCGGATTTCCATCAGCTAGCAAAAATCCTGGTGGGCACAGGCGGAAATAGATCACGACACCAGCATGTTAAAATTCCAGCAGCGCCTTAAAAACTTCAAGCAGTTGCTGAAACATTGGAACAAGAACAACTTTGGGGAAATACTCCAAAGCATAAAGGACATAGAGAGAAAGCTGGTGGAGATACAAAAAACTTTCATTTCAGTATCCCAGACTACTGAACTAATGAGAGAGGAGGTGAAGCTCCAATGGAAATTAGAAGAGAGAAGGAAGCAAGAGGAAGTTCTATGGAAACAAAAATCCAGAGTACAATGGCTCAAGGAAGGGGAAAATAACACAAAATTCTTCCACAGAGCTATGGTGCATCGTTGCCACGTCAACATAATCACCCACTTAGAGGACAACCAGGGAAACCCAGTCAGAGAACACTCTCAAATTGAGGCTGAGATGATCAACTACTACCAGGACCTTCTAACGGAAACCAAGGGGGATAGAACGACAGCCATCCAGAGAGTCACCAGACACATACCCTCGCTGGTAACCTCAGAGAAAAATTCCACCCTAACACGGCCCATCACCCAAGAGGAAGTGGATCAAGTAGTAAAAGCTATGCCTCCGGGAAAATCCCTCGGCCCAGATGGGTTCACCACTGCTGGGACCTGGTCAGGAAAGAAGTATGGGAGGTAGTAGAGGAATCAAGAGCATCAGGCCTAGTCCTACCAAATCTCAACGCTACCTTTCTCACCGTCATTCCGAAAGAAGAACGGGTCACAAACCCTAAAAAGTTCAGACCCATCGCCCTCTGCAATGTCATCTACAAAATCATAACAAAGGTGGTGGCCAATCGACTCAAACCTACATTGACACATGTCATCTCCAAGGAACAAGCAGGGTATGTAGAAGGAAGACAAATCGTGGATAGCGTCATCCTGGCTCACGAGGTCATCCACTCCCTCAAGAATTCAAGGACCCCAGGTATGCTAATCAAACTTGACCTTTCAAAAGATTTCGACAGGGCCAACTGGAAGTACCTTCGGGCTGTCTTAGAAACATTTGGATTCAATCAGTGTTGGGTAAATTGGATCCTAAATCTCACCTCCTCAGCCTTCTTCTCCATTCTAGTGAATGGGGTTTCGTCCAGGCCTTTCTCACCTTCCAGGGGTATCAGGCAAGGGGACCCCCTCTCGCCCTTCTTGTTTGTACTTATGGCGGAAGGCCTGGGACGTTACATCAAGGAAGCAGTCACCGACGACTCTCTCAAAGGCCTGCCCCAACACAACATTCAGCCAACGCCCTCTCATAGTCAATTTGTTGATGACACCCTCCTTCTGAACTCCCCAACTGTCCGGGAGGCCAACCGGCTCAACTCTATCCTCTCTGACTTCACTGAAGCCTCAGGTATGGCTCTCAACATAGACAAATCCAAACTCTATTTTTTTAACACACTGGCTTCTGTTCAGATCCACATTTCCAGACTTCTAGGAATACCCAAGAGCTCCCTTCCATCCAACTATTTAGGTGTTCCCCTCACGGGTGCGGCTGCCAGATCCAATTCCTGGGATAGCCTTCCCCTTTCCATCTCTAATAGGCTAAGCAATTGGACCTTCAGACCCCTCAACATTGCTTCTCGGCTGGTCCTCTTCAAGTCCGTCTTGCAAGCCCTACCTACTTACCTCTTCACCGCCCTTGCGGCTCCCAAACAGGGTATCAGAGCCATCAGGAACCTCGAGAGAATCTTCCTCTGGCATGGTCACCAACCTAACAAGAAATGGGCACTAGTAAACTGGGACAGGATCTGTACACCGAAAAGCCTAGGAGGATTGGGACTCCGGGATCCAGGGAAACTAAATCAAGTAATGGGGGCCAAAATCTAGTGGCGATGGCTAAAAACCCCAACAGCCTCTTGGGCGCAAATGTGGAAGCAAAAGTACGCCCCCCTTACACCAGATAATCAGCGAATTAGGCACAATAACATAATTCAAGGCTCCAATATCTCAAACACAGCCTGGAAAAATCGCAAGCTGGTTCAAAATCATGCCTTTTGGGAAGTCCGAAATGGAGAAAGCGCCATGTTCTGGCAAGACTCGTGGCAGCAATTTAAACCCCTAGACGAAATGGAGGATCTAACCAATCTCAAACGAGCTCTCAACCAAGATACCTCCCTAAGGGTAAAGGATCTCTGGAAGCCTCAGGAACAACGACATCCATGGCGCCAATGGAAAATCTCTAATCAGGATCTCGGAGTCCTAGAGAATCACAATCTACAGAACTGGCAATTTCAAGCTAAACGCCGGAAAATACCCAACAGAGAAGGGACGAACATCCTCAGATGGGGGTATTCCACAGCTGGCACTTTCTCAATAAAGGAAGCTTACTTCCTACAGGGCAATCACCAGGATAAAAATAAGGAGCCCATATGGAACAAAGTTTGGAACCCCGCTCTCTGGCCCAAGGTTTCCACCTTCCTGTGGCTTGTG
>ML789271.1:464872-483917 GCA_009831015.1 Picea engelmannii
AGTAGAAGTGGGCAAAGAAATAAAAGCAATTAACGGAAATATGGATTGGTTAGTTACTTAGGAATGGGATGATTTGTCTTGTTTAGGTGACCAGGGCTCTTCACCAACCAAGAATTAGAAGGTTTCGAAGTCACGCATCCCGGTAGATAATGTGGAAGCCCTTTTTTCTGAGGGTAGTATTAAATGCTTTTAATGATAGTAGTGTAATAATTTATATCAAAATTTTCTTTTTTATATTTGTATAATAATAAAAATAAATTTTACCAATTTATTTAAATTATATTCTAAAAAGTTTATTGTAAATATCATTTTCTCAGTTTATAAACATGGTATTTATAGATGTATTATTTTTATAAATATGATATTTTATAACAAACCTTTTTATTATATTTATATAATTAAAAAATAAATTTGATTTTTTATAACAAGTTTTTTATTATATTTATATAATTAAAAAATAAATTTGACAAAGTCATTTAAATTTTTATTTTAAAAGGTTGTTGAAAAAATAATAGTTTTTTAAATATTTAATATAGTAAAATAATAAATTTACTAAGTCATTTGAATTTTATTTTAAAATGTTATTGAAAAAATTTAATAGGACCTGCTAGTAGTAATAAATATGGTGTTTTTATAAAATTTATTATTTATTATTATTATATATACACCTTTTTCCAAAAAAAAATTATCTCGAATTTATATAGCAAATAAATTCATTTACAACTGAAGCACTGTGATCTGCCACTAACGACCCATATCATCAATACAACCATAATAATACTAGCTTCCCATACAGCCCTAGAAATACTAGCTTCCCATGCATGAGAATGATTGATTACAATTCCGAAGACGAAGACTGCCAATCTATAACCAATGAACAGGTTATGGAACCGATTCATGCTACTGTAAAGAGAGCAGACCACATTATTCAAAAATATTTAATGTGGTTATGGGGCTCTCGTTTCCTCTATCACAGTGATATATCGAGAGCCTCCCATTCACTGCAGATAAAGCCCTCTTAGAGAGAGCGTCAGCTGCCCTGTTATGTGAGCGAGAAACATGCTGAAAGTTAAGGTTGGAGAAGCGCTGTGAGAGGTCTCTCGTTTGTTGCATCCAGCCTTCCAAATGGATGGAGTTGAGCTTGCACTTGTTCGAAATCCAGTCTATAATAACTTTTGAGTCGCCCAGGACGTAAAGGTCGTCAATAGACCAATGAGCCGCAAGGGAGAGCATGGCCCATAAACCCAGAAGCTCTGCTCTCGTATTTGTGCCGGCTCCACCGTTGAAAAACCAGTTTGTGGTTCTGGACTGGTGTGACTTGAAAAAGCCTCCAGTGCCACAGCAGGTGCCATCAGACTGAGATGCTCCATCAAAGAACGCTATGGTGCGACCCTCAGCCAAATCGAGAGTCAAGGCACGTTGAGGGGAGCTTCTGACCGTGGAAGAAAGCCAAGAGAAATTTGCCAGAATCTTATGGAAAGCTTTTGACCATGAAGGCTGGGCGTCCTCAAAGATCGCGCGGTTTCTCTCTAACCAAATTTGCCAGGAGAAGTGGATCACCAGACTCGGTGGGGCCGATTTAAGAGAGAACCAAAGTGGGAAGCTTTCAGTGATTGAGGAGCCGCTCCAGGTAAGTCGTAGATCGAAATGCTTGGTGACTCGGTTCCATACCTCTGTTGTAAATGGACAAAACTCGGCCCAGGAACTCGGGCGCGGATTTGCAGAGAGGATAGGAACTTGGCCCCACCCAGCCACGCCGTTGTAAAACTTCCCAGGTAAGAAGCTTGTCTTTCCCAGTCAGCCAAGAAAAAAGTTTGAGTTTGAGAGGTAGATGAAGCTTCCAAAGCTTGAGAATCCACGGCGCTGCTGGATCAGAGGGATACTGCTTTTGAAGTGCGAGATAAAGGTTTTTAACAGTAATCAATCCAGATTGATCACCGCCGGCCCACAACAGAACATCCGGCTCAGCCCTGAGTGAAATGCCTGCATATTTGAGAGCGGATGTGTAACTAGTCCACTCCGAAGCAAGCAGATCGCTTAGCAGGAGATCGCTATCGGTCCTCCAATTATCTGGCAGAGACAAGTCACCTGTCATTCTAATCTGAGTTAGAGAAGTAATATTTAATGCCTGGAGATGGAGCCTCATCGATGGGGAAAGAAAGGAGCGGTCCCCCAATCCCAGAATTGAATCCCTGCCAATTAATATCTCCGAGCCATCCCCAGGCTTCCAGCAAAGCCAATGGAGTATAACTGAAGATGAGGCCACCAGACCTTTCCAGAATGGGGAGGCCCTTTTCATCTGGAAGGATGGTTGGCGAAGCCAATGGAGAAGCGACTGAGAATCAAGGTACTTATCAATAATAATTTTATTCCAAATACTACCGGTGGAGACATCTCTCTAGAAGGAACTGGCCAGGAGCGCCACATTGAAAGTAAATAGGTTTTTGAGGCCCCATCTGCCTTCCCTTTTAGATTTGGATAAGGCCTGCTAGCTATAAAGATGGTAACGTTTTTTGTCTGCATTTGCACCCCACAGAAAATTAAAAGCTAGTCTCCGCAGCGAAGTGATTATCTTTGAAGGAACCTTCTCCAACAACATCCAGTAAACAACCAGACTCTGGAGAACAGATTGGACCAGGACCAACCGTCCACCCAATGATAGCCACTTGTTACACCAGAAGCTGATTTTCCTTTCAAAGGTGGTCACCAACCAATGCCAGTCTTCAGGGGATGTGGCTCCCAGCTTCAAGTGGAAACCCAAGTAGGTGAATCCCTCATTCAAATTTTTAAAGGTGAGAGGGATAATGGCTTGGAGAAGTTGGAGCTCGGTCTCAGATAGACCCCAATAGTGAACTGATGACTTGGAGACATTGATGGATAATCTAGAAACCAAGCAGAAGCGCTGGATCACTTCTAGGATAAAGAGCCATTCCACCGGATCTGCATTTGACAAAAGGAGAACATCATCTACAAACATCAGATGAACAATCTTGACAAGATTTGAAATCTTAATGCCAGAAATTTTTTGCTCGGAAAGGATTTGGGAGAGGAGAATGCTGAGTCCTTCCATAATCAAGATGAATAGATAGGGGGAGAGTGGACATCCCTGTCGAAGTCCTCTCTCGCTTTTGAAGAATGAGGAAGGATCCCCATTAATTAACACAGCTATATTAGCAGTTGTAACACATGAAAGGATCCAAGTAGTGAATTTGTCTCCAAACCCCACCACGTGAAGAACTAGCCTCAAAAAATCCCAATCAATGTAGTCGAAGGCTTTTTTAAGGTCTAGTTTCATGACTAGAGCCTTTAGGTTTTTCTGTTTAATACTGTGTAAGCACTCATGCGCTGCTCCAATCGCATCATGGATTCTTCTGCCCTTCAAGAATCCCAGTTGTTCCGCGGAGAGACTCCTTCCAAGAAAAGGTTTAATTCTGTTGGAGATTACCTTGGAAATTAACTTGTAAATGAGGTTGCAAAGAGAAATCGGACGGAAGTCGTTGAACGAGACTGGGCTACTCTCTTTCAGGATTAAGACCAGAAAAGTTGAAATTATGCCTCCAGTAATCTTTCCTTTAATTCTGGTGTCCTCCACCATTTGTAGAAGCTCTTCTCCTACAAGCTCAAAGAAGAAACAAAAGAATTCTGAAGTCCAGCCATCTGGCCCTGGGCTTCGCTCAGCTTTAAAATGTAAAAGAATATCTTTAATCTCCTCAAGAGTGACAGGCTTATAAAGTGATTCAGCTTCATCTCCTGTAAGCAATCAAGGGAATAAACAAGCAGTAGACCCTTTATCCCGGAGGTTGTGCGTACCTGTAGCTCTGTACTGATTTGTAAAAAATGAGACGGCCTCTTCTTTTATTGCCTCCTACTCGCGAATCTCTAATCCACCGTTGTTGATTGTCCAGATCATCTTTTTTTGTCTATTGTGGCTGGCGACTTTGTGAAAATATTTGGAGTTTGAATCTCCACATCTAAGCCAAGTTTCCCGGCTTCGGAGCCTCCATGCAAATTATTCGGCATTTAATATATTGGCCCTGTTGGCTTCAAGTCGTTTTAATCTATCGGTATCATCCACCGAATAGGGTAAAATAGTAGAGCTGTAGGTGAGATTAGTGATTTCCGCCTCCAGCGAGAGAAAAATGTCCTGGTCAGCTAAATCTTTCAAATGGAACCAGTGCTTGGTTTTTGTTTTAAGGACCTTTAATTTCCACACCAAGCGAGTCTGTGGGTTGACATCGGCGTTGAAAAGTTGGTCCGTCCAAGTCGCTTTAACAATCTCAATATACTCATCCATTGAGAGACATGAGTGATTGAATTTGAACGGTGCAGGATTGGGAGGCTCGGTGAGCCTCAGCTGAAGAATAACCGGAGCATGGTCGGAGAAGAATGGAGACTCCACCCACGAGGAGGTCTGTCCAGTAGAGGCTAGTAACCCAGCAGCCACAAAAAAACGGTCCAACCTCCTAGCTAGTGTGTGATGACCCATCCTCCCGTTTCGCCATGTAGGGGAGAGTACTGAAGGACGAATGTCCAAAAGAAAATTGTTGTCAAATATCACTTTGAAGCGGGCTCCAGAAGGTTCATGGTAGGGAGAGCCTCCCCATGATTCCTCGGCCTCAAAAAAGAGATTCAAGTCGCCACCTAAGATGAAATTTTTTAATGAGAGAATGCCACTAATTGCTAGCTGGGACCAGAAGAGCACTTTGTCTGAACAAGGACCGTATAAGTTGAGCAGTGCCAATTCTAAATTTGTGGCTAAACAGTAGCCCTGTAATAATAAACCCCCACACGTCAAGGAGGGTTTCAGTGCAAAGAGACAAGGGTCCCAAGCCACCATCAAACCTCCAGAAGTACCTAAGGAGCTCACTGCCGCTGAGAACCAGGAAGGACGGAACTGATAAATGAAATCTCTGGCTTTGTTGTCAGAAGTGAGGGTCTCTTGTAGGAAGATGAGATTGGGCTTTGATCGCGCCAGCAACCTTCGGAAAGAGGCAGACTTGAGGGTGCCTCTGATCCCTCTAATGTTCAGAGAGAGAACGATCATTACTTTGATCGTGCCAAGGCCTTCATTTCTCTAAGGGCCTTTCCATCCAGTGTGGGCAAAACTGAGTCCAGTTGCTGTGTGCTTTGGATCTCCTTTTTCTTCCTGGAACTACGGGTTTGTAGAGGGGAAATTTCAGTAGCTATACCTCGTGACCAGGTAAAGGACTTTGTATCCACTTGATTAGAGTTTGAAGTGCCAACTCTAGTTGTCTCAGAAATAACTTCTTTGCCTCGGTAAGTAGGAAGTTGAGTAGTATGAGTCGGGTGTGAATTAGAGAGCAAGGAGAGACTTAGAGCATAACTTGAGTGGGCCTAATGGTTAAGGATGAGTGTTTCCTCCTTGGAGGTTATAAGTTCAAATTCACAGGGGTCCCTTGTCCCACAAACAAGGGGGTCTCATAGGCCAATTTGGTGTCTCCCTTAGTAGTGACCTTAAAAATAGATTATTATTATTATAAATATTATTATTATTAATATTATTATTATAAATATTATTATTATAAATATTATTATTATTAATATTATCATTATTAATATTATTATTATTAATATCATTATCCAATTTTAAGCTCATGACCATGAAACCCATGTTCTTAACCATTAGGCCCACTAAAATATAAAACAATCACTATACATGCCAATTAATACCACTACAAACTAGGTCCATCACCACAGCTAGATGCATTAGTGTCTCCCTTACTAGAGGTAGAGGTAGAGGGTCTATCACTACCCATGCCAAAAAGAAACGACAAAAATATACTATCGAATGTGTCTCCATTAATATCAACCTGTGCAATAGTTTTGATGTGAACATAGTGCCCAAAGAATCAAAAGCTTCTAACACATTTGGAGGAGGAGAAGGAGGGGATTGGTGGATAATGAAATGTGTGGAGGAGAAGGACAAGGATTGGTGGATGGTGACACAAGTGGAAGAGAAGGAGGAGCAAGAGGATCAATGGATGGTGACACATGTGGAGGAGAAACTGGAGGATCAATGAATGGTGCAAAAGCATGTGGAGGGCAAGGTGGAGGAGGAGGAGGAGGAGGAGGATCATATGTGGATGGTGCAAACATATGTGGAGGGAAGGAAGGAGAGGATTGGTGGAAGGTGAAAACACACGTGGAGGAGGAGAAGGAGGATGGTACAAAAACATGTGGAGGGGAATCAAGAGGATCAATAGATGGTGCAAATACATGTGAAGAAGAAGTAGGATTAGGATGAAGAGGACCATGTGGTGGAGTAGAGGATGTAGATCAATTTTGTGATGAGGCAGATTGTAATAAACATCAATTATCATAAAAAAAAAAAACCTGTTTTATTCGTTGTTTTCTTTTCATAACAAAATGTATACAGTTATTATAGGATTGGTTCAAAATTCTATTCATAAAAAGGATTCCGTAAAGAGGAAGTTCCTAAGTTTTACTTACCATAAGAGTTCCCTCTTGGTTTCAAATTCTTTTACCCCATGATATAATGGATTACATGGAAAAAAAACAAAGCCTCACACTCCTACTATGATCTCCTAAATAAAAACATACGACTCCCACAATTTGCGTGCATGGACCTCTGATTAAAATTGAACCCAGGTGACTTTAATTGGTTTTACCCACCATATGATTCATCAAGACGAGTTTTATTACTATGTCACGATCGAACTTAATGTCCTTAGGACCGGAGTTGGTTTTTAAATTAGTTACTTACCTCCATAGGTCGAATGGATACTTCATCACTAGTATCAGACTATTGATTCGTGCTAAACCCGAGGAAGAAAAGGGCGTTTACTCTTATTCATAATACGCATTAGGTGGGTAGTATGATTCTTTGTCTAGCAGTTATAACTCTGTAATTTTCATTAAAGGTGGCTTGTGAGTTCCAGTGAAGCTACTGGCCCTTTAATCCATATGACATATTATCGCTAACACTATCACATGGCCACCTACCCTCTGTGCCCTCCTCATTTACTCCACGGTTGATAGGATGTCGATTAGGGTTGAAGTGGTTTCTCAAATGTCATTGTCGAGTCATTGTTGATTTCTTTGAGGCGGTTCTGTAAAACAATCAGGGTGGTGCAGAGTATTTCCATGGTAGCCGCTCCGAGTTGTAAAAGTTGGAACGACCCTTGCCCCTAGTAATTATTTGTCTCCAAACGCATTACTTGCAAGTTGTTTTATAGAAATAAAGCTCCCGACTTATTCTGTATTGTTTTTCGATGTTACCCTAAACCTTGATGGAGAAGTTTCCTTCGAAATGATCTCCTTTTTGTTCGCTGGCTTTGAAAGGGGTATCCTCAGTTGTTTGTTATTCAGTTTCGGAAGGAAGGGTTTATAACTTCTCAGTTTAGTTTCTACAGTACACACCTCTATTTCCGCATATTAGAAAGGGTGTACCCGTTCGTTTTCATGTTTAGGTTTTGGGAGGAGGTTTCGTAGCCTTCCCGATTATGTCCCATGTCGAAATTCTTTGATGGTTGTCGAGGCTTAAGGCCTCTATAGGGCTTTGTAAAGCTTCAGTCATGTTATACTTTCACAATGTTTCCAGTATTATTTACAGTAGGTAGAATACTCGTTGTGCTCTCTCTGATTTGTTAAATAGTTGGAATAATTCGCTGAAATGTTTGAAATGCACAAGATTACTTCTACTGTCAATTTCTGTCCTTTCCTATTATAGAATCATTGATTGTTGTGTATGCCCTTCCTGCTTGTAAGATTTTTCGTTTCAGGACTTATATAATATAGTAATGATGGGGCCTTTCTGATACGAGGGTACCCATCAGCAAATTAACACGCTCTCCACCCTCAGCCATGAGTCTAACCATTTGGGAAAAGAGACAAGTAAAATAGAGAGTTGTGCCATCCTATCGCATAGAAGTTAAGTAAGTTTACGTATTCTTTACTGTGTGTTAGCAATTTTTGTTAGTATTTTTGTTAAATTTATCTGTGGTTATTGATAGTTTAAACGATACCTCTTTAGGCTTCTCGTCCACTTATGGATCTCGGATGTTCAACACCCACTTCTGGCGCAAAAGGTATTCGAGTTCCCTGTAGGCCTTACAGGTTTTCCTCAGTGCCTGGGCATGGTTTCTTCCTAAATTTTTCGAGGTGTTTGCTATAATTTTTTAATCTATGCCTTCAATGGTTGGGATGAGGAGGTCCTCCAGTTGCCTCATGATCCAACTTCTGTGTGTAACTGTCATTAAACAGGACTTTGTTTTCAAATGAATAAAGTACAGTGTTGGGTATTTTTATCCCAGTCGTTCCCTATCTATTCTCAATCCAACTTGTAAATCGATGTATCATTACTATTGATTTGAATGTATTCAGCTAAATATGTTTACACAGTTTGTACATCTGTTCGGTATGGTGAAAAAGGAAAGATATATTTTTTTTAGGTTTTAACTTGTAAAGGGATTCTATTACTGCACAATATGACTCTGTGTTTCAACCAATTTACTTCAGATTCAAAAATATCATTGCGCGAAACCCCTGTTGCATACTGTGTATCTGTTGGTAGTTATAACTGCGTATGTTCTGTATAAATGAATTTTGTTTTCCTTTTTGAACTGAATTACAGATTGGAATATACACATATTTTTGTTCTATTTGTTCATTGATTCCTATTCGATTCTGTTTAGAGTTTGAAACATATATATGCATGTAATAGTTCTGTTCGTGCACTGTCACATGTTCGACTCTACTAAAGTTTGAAACATAGATATATGCATATATAGCTCTGTTCGTGCATTGATACCTAATCGAATCTGTTTTAAGGTTTTGAAACCTATATATATATATATATATATATATANCATACTCGATTCTGTTTAAAGCTTGGAAACGTATATACACATATATTACTTCTATTCGTTCATTGTTAGGTGTTCGATTCTATATTTTTTTTTCTTAAGGAATAAAAATGACTTCCAGAAAATAAATCTACAATTAAATCCTACAGTCTATTTACTGAATTTTGAATAACCATTCTCTAGGTTATTTCATGCATATCATCGTTAAGGATCCCATTAAAGAAACAACCAGTTCGTCCAACAGAGGTAGAATCCTGAATTATTTCTGTACAAGAAAGGACTTACAACAGTTATACGATCATTAAAACAGATACCATAACTCTTTTCTATATAGCTATAACATGTACAGTATATCTAACAATCAATTCATTCAGGTAGATGGAGTTTTGAGTAACATATCTGAACTATCTTGTGGAAAAAACAAAGGGAACAACCACGTTCCTCCAAACCGTAGAACTGAGTAGCCACGATTACTTGCCCGATTCACCCCCTAGCCTGACCATGAGTCCATAAGGGCGAACTTGGAAATCCCTCTATAGCACTGTCCTTCAAATTCAGTCACTTTTTCTTCTTGCCTAACACCTTTCCAGTGTTCATAACAACAAGTGAAAGAAAAGAAAATCACAACTAAACTCTTTTCCTGAGCATACTCAGCAACATCCTACCTCCTCACATATGCTTATTTGTAACTTGCCTAGGTCTTTTTCCCTTCCTTGGAATTTTCGCAGCTTCCTAAATCCCTGATTTTCAGGGGCTGCCAATGGCCAAATCATTAATTTTCCACTTGTAAAAGTCAGCCCAGGGGTAGTTCCAACATGTTCCCCACTCATGGAGTCATGGTCAGCTACTTTCATTTCAGACCCCCAAGCAAGCTAGCGGGCAAAGTTTTGTCGTCAGTGGCCGAGATCCATCTACAAAGCTGATCGACGGTCATCGGGTTTTCGGGGCTGTCAAGTTGCCTAAGGGTTTAGCCTAAAAGGCAGCACCCATAATTCAAGACAAATATGGGTCGTCCGATCCACTTGGGACAGGTGGCATCCAGTCGACATATCGGGTATCGGTATTTCGGGAGACTCAGGACCTCCCATTCATAGCAGCTAAAATCGTCGATCAACGAAAAGCCAAAAGCGCCTTTGAAGGTAAGCACAGGGTCACAGCCCGTGGCCACCTGGGAAATAAAGGAGCTGCACGAAGGAGGCCAAAGGCATCAGGTCCAGTCGTCGAAAGGTTCATCGCATTCTCTGGGCGCCGTTTGATCCGACCTCAAGCCTGGTTTTCGCTTAAAGTAAATGAGGGTAAGGAAGAGTGGTTGAAACCTCTCTTCATGCATTAAGTGCAAGGTATGGAGGGCCTGGCGAGCGGTCTGCTCGAGAGGGTCCTGTGTACGCATTTTTTCAGAGAAGCCATGTCGAACTCTCAACTAGACGGAGAAGGTCTGCACACGCTAGCTCGGTTCTTAATGACTCATCTACTCCTCTTACAGGAGCCATACACAGTTAAGGTGGCGTACAACAGGGATTACCCGTCCAAATTTGGCTGAAGGGACACCAAGCCTTGAATGAATGAACATGTCACTGCTAGGCGAATTTTCTGAGTATATAGACTCAGTCTTTGTATTTTTGTAAATCATCGATGGTTGAGCTAGGCTCCCAGTTGTAAAAACTTGAATGAAGCACTGTTTACTGGTTATGCTGGACTCTTGAGACTTCTTGCCTTATGAATGTCAGTTCCTTTCTTGTCTTTGTTTACACTGTATTAGAACAACTCGGAATTGGAGGATCCAGTCGAGTCGTGACTGTTATAGGATGATATTTGGATCACTGTAACAGAAATATTGTGCTAATCGTTCTCTGTTAATTTCTCAGTGCCGAACGACTTGGAATTAGAGGACCCAGTCAAGTTTTCCTTTCAGTTTCCCGAAGCCCTGAACCAGGAGGATCTTGTATTCAGGGTTTTTCCTCTACAAACTGCTGAAAGGCCTGTCGCCTGAGGTAGTTTGTTCACTCTTCTCTCAAGTCTTCCACCTGCTCATCCTTTAATCGACTCCCTGACTGAAGTTAGACCAAGACCTCCTTTGTTCCTTACTTACCAGACCAAATCCCTGAGTTTGAGTGATATCTCCCCGAGTCTCTACCCATTTGATCACCCCATTAAAAAAATTGTGACGTAAAACTGATGGGCATTGGTCTCTACTCCTGCAAGAAATCCAGGAGCAACTTCTAGCGCTAACATTTCTGGCACCGTTGCTGGGGATGAAATTGAAGATTTTCCCTGGGTAGAATGACATTGAGCCTTTGATTCTGAAGGTGCATCGGATTATCAGAGCCTTTGAAGATTGCTACTATGCACCTGGCGACTCCATTGTGACGAATCCTCTGGGGCAAGCCCGCCAAGTTAATTGTGGCTTTCAGAGGTAGACACACACGGTCTCATCCACAACTGCCTCTAGCTACACCCGAAGCTGATCCAGAGGAGGTTCTCAGAAAAGGAAAGGCATCTGAAGAAGAATCTCTCATCGCAAAACCAGGTAATCCACCATCTCCTTCTGGAGGTACTCCATTTTCTCCTCAGTTTCTTAACAAACCTCCTTTGGAGGTTTCCCGTTTCCTAAATTTTGGGAGTGTTCCTGCTGAGTTTTCCCCTCCTGGTTTGGGATTGGAGGGAGAAACCCTCGTCACTCCCCTCTCCCCTAAAGCTGTATTTTGGCATAGACCCAGAACTACCGAAGATTTACCCACTTCTCCTCTTGTTACTGTTACCACTCCTACGCAAAGAGGAGCATCTATTGACTTGAACCCGTCAGCCTTCTCCTTAAATCCCCTTTTGTTTCTCATTCCACTTAGAGGCTCATTCCCGCTAGCCCCTTAGCAAAATCCTTCTCCTCTGAGTTATTCTCCTCCTAACATTCCCATGGATGGTGCTAATCCCCCTTTAAATAGAATGGATGCCATAGTTGCTGCCAGGTATGCTCCCTTAATATTACCTCATCCCATGAATCCTCTCCCTGCTGGAGATTACTTGAAATATATGCCCAAGTTCACCAGGGAAGGGGACATAACTGCGGAAGAACACCTGGCTGCTTTCTACAGTTATGCAGACAACCTGAACATTGGAAATGAATATGTCTGGATGAGGGTTTTTGTTTAGAGCCTGGATGGTGAGGTAAGGAAATGGTTTAGAGGATTAACTCCCGGATCTATTGCTGGAATTGAAGCCCTGGATAGTGCTTTCCTAAGGCAGTGGGGAGATAGGAAGGATTTCATGTATTATATGACCGAGTTCGGGTCTTTGAAGAAGATGGAAGGAGAGTCTGTCTCTGACTTCTCCAAAAGATTCAATAAGATGTAAAATAAGATTCCTGATGAAATAAAGCCATCAGAAGCCTCGGCCAAGATTTCCTATGCTAGTGCGTTTGGCCCCAATTTCTGTCTTTTATTGAGAGAAAGAAGAGCCGCCTCCTTAGCTCAAATGCAAGACGAAGCCATAGAAGTGGAATCCAATGTATTAGCAGCTGATAGACTGAGGAACAAGGCTGATGCGGGTAGGAGAAAGGGAAGAGCCGAAGCCTCAACTTCTGGCCCATCAGTGCCCCACCCTCAAGTGGATGAACTAACCAAGATGGTGAAGTCTCTATCCACAGAGATGGAGAGAATGAAGGTGGAGAGGAGGCAAGCATAAAAGGGCCCTCATAACATCGAAAACAAAGGAGGTTTTAGGAGGCCAAACAATATTGCTCCCTTGACTATGCAAAGAGACAGAGACGACCAAAAAATTCAGACCCCTTTTCAAAACAATTTTGTGGCTGAGTAAGAAGAAGGGGAAATAGATGAGATGGATCTTGAAATCCATTGCTTCGGAGACACTCCTCCTTTTCCTCATCTCACTCAATCAGCATACGAGGAGTCCCTCATGGATAGTCAGCTAAATGAACTGAGCAAGGGTGACAAGGCTAGTGGCAACCAAGGCAGATATGATCTAAGGTCTAAGAAGAGGACAATAGCACCCGATATTCCTGAGCGGGGAGTAGAGAAACCTGCTAATGAAGTGGCAGATAGTCATAGAGGTAAGAAACGCCAACCCCTCTCTCCCATAGTCCAGAGTCATGTTCCCGAAATAAGAGAAATCCCTAAGCTTACATCTTCTTTTAATTTCGAGCATGAAATCCAAAAGATCAGAATCCGTGTGCCCCTGACCGAGTTAATTAAACATGAAGGGTTCAAGAAGCGCTTCTCTAAAATTTTGCAGTCCGAGACCTCATGCATTCCCACAGACTCCATCAATTTACAAGATTAAAAGCTTGTAGTTATCCTAGGTCCTATGGTAGAAGACATGAATGACTCATCCCCTCCCTTCTACACTTCCTTGAACATACATGATAAGGTACTGCACAATTGATTGATGGATTCAGGGGCTTCTCACAACCTCATGCCCAAAACTGTTATGGAGGAATTAGGGCTAGAATTCACCCGAGCCTACCATGACCTCTATTCCTTTGACTCCAGAAAAGTTCAGTGTCTAGGAGTTATCAAAGACCTGGTTGTGACCTTGTTTCAGTTGCCCATGAAAAGTGTGGTCATGGATATTATAGTGGCCAGCGTCCCCCCCAAGTTCGGTATGTTGTTATCAAGATCTTGGATAAAAATACTGGGAGGAACCTTGCAGATGGACCTCACATATGCTACTATCCTAGTGTTTGGAGGAGAGCATAGAAGACTATACAGGGAATCCCAACTGGCCTATATAATCAACGATGAGGCCAACCCTACCAACCATCCCATTTTTTGCCTTAGACACTGATTTAGGATCCAGTGTGTTACAACTCACCAATGCTCCTAAACCTCCTCTTAAACTCAGAAAGAAGCCCACCATTTCCCCTGAATTTCCTCCCTCCATCACCCCCGTCTGGAAAATGTTCTTTGATGGAGCCTCTTCCAGGGAAGGCACTGGAGCTGGAGTGGTTTTCGTGTCACCTGCTCAAGAAACCATATCTCTGTCATACAAATTAGAATTTGAAGCTACCAACAACGTGGCAGAGTACGAAGCTCTTATCCTAGGATTAAGAGCTGCAAGGGAAATGGGGATTCAGGGAGTAGCAGTGTTCGGTGATGCAGAGTTGGTGGTCCAACAGGTCAGAAGTGCTTATCAGGCTAAGCATCCTCGACTCAGGAGTTACAGGAATGAGGTTTGGGACCTTATTGACAATTTCTTCTCAGTGTTTAATATTTCTTTCATCCCAAGAGAGGAGAACACAATGGAAGATTCCTTGGCTACATTAGCAAGAAATTTCAAAGTACCGTTGCCGCCCAAATTCAGATATGATGTAGAGGTAAAATACATGCCCTCCATACCTGACAACGTCAAACATTGGAAGGTATTCGAGGACGAGCTCGAGATCAAGAAGTTCCTGGAAATTGTCGAAGAATTTTCAGAGATGCATATCGACCAAGATTCGGTCTCTGAAGAAAATTTTGATGGGGGTAATTTTCTGAATAAGATTGCAGAGCGTAACATTGTACAACTTCCCAGCAACCATATTCCAAGAGGAATGGTTCCTTTGGAAAGGATTTTTGATAAAAATGATGTGGCATTAAAGGGGAAGATCTCGGAGGATGATGCTAGTACTACTCAGTGCAACATTGGCACTGAGAGTGAGCCCAAGTTTGTTAAGTTGTCAAGAAGTTTGACAGAGGCACAGAGGTCTGAATACATTGGACTCTTGGCGGAATTTGCTGATGTTTTCTCCTGGACATACGAAGACCTCAAAACGTATGATACTTCTGTCATCAAGCATAAAATCCCATTGAAGGGGGATGCAAAGCCATTTAGGCAGAAGTTAAGACAGATTAATCCTATGCTGTTGCCTATTATGGAGAGGGAAGTGAAGAAGCTGCTTCAAGCTCAGATCATTGTACCACTGAGATATTCAGAGTGGGTGGCCAACTTGGTGCCGGTAAGGGAAAAGAGTGGAGAGATCCGGCTCTGTGTAGAATTCAGAAACCTGAACAGAAGCTCACGAAAGGATAACTACCCCTTACCAAAGATGGAACATATACTGCAGAGGGTAACATGAGCTTCTAGGATGTCCATGATTGATGGCTTCTCGGGATACAATCAAGTCTCTGTTCTGCCTGAGGACATGGGAAAGATAGCATTTACCACTCCATGGGGGACATTCATGTACGCCAAGATGCCGTTTGGATTAATGAATGCAAGGGCAACGTTTCAACGTGCCATGGACATAGCTTTCATTGGGGAAAAGGATAAATTCGTGGTCGTCTATCTGGATGAAATCACAGTGTTTTCAAAATCTGATAAAGAACACCGTTGTCATCTCGGGAAGGTTTTTTTGAAATGCAAGAGTTTTGGCATTTCATTAAATCCCAAGAAGTCTTTGTTTGCCATGCAGGAGGGAAAATTGCTAGGCCACATAGTATCAGCGGAAGGAGTCAGGATCGATCCTAGCAGAGTTGAGGCAATACAAGCCTTATCAATCCCGAGGTCCAAGAAGGAGGTCCAATCTTTCCTTGCTAAGATTAATTTTTTGAGGCGGTTTGTGACTAACTTTGTTGAGGGGGTAAATCTTATAACAACCATGTTGAGAAAGGGAAATGAAGTTAGGTGGAATTTTGAATCGCGACATTCCTTTGAGAAAATAAAGAAGGCCTTGTCTGAAGCCCCCGTGCTTATCAGTCCCGATTACTCAAAGGATTTCATTATTTTTTCCTTTGCCTCACCTGACACGGTGGCCACTGTTTTATTACAGATAAACAAGATTGCGCTAGAGCAGCCCGTTGCCTATTTCAGCCGAGCATTGAGGGATGCCAAAGTCAGGTATGACACTATGGAGAAGCAGGCCTATGCCCTGGTAAAGGCTCTCAAGGCATTTAGAGTCTATGTCCTGCAATAAAAAATCATCGCTTATGTCCCCTCAGCTGCTGTTAAAGACATTCTTATTCAGCCTGACATAGACATGAAATGGAGTAAATGGATGGCCAAGATTCTGGAGTTTGACTTGGAAATAAAGCCCAACAAATTGATCAAAGGTCAAGGTTTAGCCAAGCTGTTGGCTGAAGCAAATTGCACAACCTTGGGGGTAGAGTTCATCGATGCATGTTCGAAAAATCATCAGAATCAGCTGTCTGACGTAGATCCTCGGACAGAACCCCTCTTGGGTCAATGTCCTTGGTATAAGGATGTCATATACTTTATGCAAGAGTTGCAGCCTCCAGACGGCCTGCAAAGAAAAAAAGCAAGAGCTCTGAAGCTCAAGGCAGTCAGATACTGCCTGATCGATCAAGTGTTATACTAGAAAGACCCCCTGGGGGTGATTTTAAAATGGATGAATTCACAAGAGGCCAAAATGATCATGGCTAAATTTCACAGTGGCCTATGTGGAGGGCACCATTCCTGGAAGGCCACAACCCACAAAATTCTCAGAGTTAGGTACTACTATCCCACCTTGTTCGTTGATGTCCATAGAGGAGTTAGAGCCTGTATCCAATGTCAAAAATTTACAGGAAAACAACAGCTCAGGTCCTTGCTGCTAAATCCTGTGGTTGTTTCGGGACCTTTCCAGTAGTGGGGCCTAGATTTCATTGGAGAAATTCACCCCGCTTCCAGTGGGAAACACAGATGGATCCTGACTGCTACCGATTTCTTTACCAAGTGGATCGAAGCTATCCCTACCATGAGTGCTTCCCACAAGGTAATCATTGGGTTCCTGGAAGACCTCATCACAAGGTTCGGTTGCCCAAGTAAGATTGTCGCTGATAACACAACCGCTTTCGGGTCTGAGCCATTAGCCAAGTTCTGTGAGCAGTTCGAATCAAACTGGTTCACTCCACTCCATATTATCCACAGGGCAATGGTTTAGCATAATCCTCCAACAAGAGTCTGATAAGGATCATCAAAAGATTGTTGGAAGACAACAAGAAGGCTTGGCATTCAAGATTAAAGTTTTCTTTGTGGGCCGATTGAGTAGCCAAAAAGAGGTCTATTGGTGCCTCTCCTTTCCAATTAGTCTATGGAGCGGAGGCTATTTTCCCCTCTCATTTAGCCATTCCTGTAGCAAAATTCCTCCAAGACCATCAGGAGGAGCCTAATGACATGATCAGAAGGATTCATCAGCTAGTAGAAGTCCAACAGGTCAGGGAGCAGGCAATGGACAAAATTCAAGACCATCAGCAAAGAATTAAACAGGTTTTCGATAAGAAGGCCAAAAAGGAAGGATTTCGGATAGAAGACCTAGTGCTGAAATGGGATGCTCCTAAACAAGACAAGGGAAAACACAACAAATTTGAAGCCCTATGGATCGGGCCCTTCAAAATCTCTGAGGTTTTCTCAAATAACACATATCGACTGCAGGATTTGGAGGGTGAAGAAGTTTTCAGCGGCCCAATGAATGGGCATTTTCTTAAAAAATATTTTGTCTGAGCCATCCATGGCTCCTATGTTTTGTAACTATTATCCTTTCTGTTCTTTGTTTCTACTTTTATTGTTTCGTCTTAGTAAATGACTCCATATCCCAACATCAAGGCACTAGAACTGAAAATGAGTCCTTAGAGCATCACGGGGACGACTCTATCCCCCATGGAGCCTAATGTTAGTAACATTTCTTGTCCGAAGCACAAGAGCCTTCTGGTCAGTGAGTCACATGAGAAGTGCCCGAGCGCAATGCAGAAAGCCTCGTTTTAGACCCCCAAGCAAGCGAGCGGGCAAAGTTTTGTCGTCAGTGGCCAAGATCCATCTACAAAGCTGATCGACGATCATCGGGTTTTCGGGGCTGTCATGTTGCCCGAGGGTTTATCCTAAAAGGAAGCACCCATAATTCAAGACAAATCTGGGTCGTCCGATCCACTTGGGACAGGTGGCATCCAATCAACGTATCGGGTATCGGTATTTCGGGAGACTCGGGACCTCCCATTCATAGCAGCTAAAATCGCCGATCAACGAAAAGCCGAAAGCACCTTTGAAGGTAAGCACAGGGGCATACCCCATGGCCACCTGGGAAATAAAGGAGCTGGGCGAAGGAGGCCAAAGGCATCAGGTCCAGTCGCCGAAAGGTTCATCACGTTCTCTGGGTGCTGTTTGATCCGACCTTAAGACTGGTTTTTGCTTGAAGTAAATGAGGGTAAGGAAGAGTGGTTGAAACCTCTCTTCATGCATTAAGTGCAAGGTATGGAGGGCCTGGTGAGCGGTCTGCTTGAGAGGGTCCTGTGTACCCATTTTTTCAGAGAAGCCATGCCGAACTCTCGACTAGATGGAGAAGGTCTGCACACACTAGCTCAGTTCTTAATGACTCAGCTACTCCTCTTACAGGAGCCATACATAGTTAAGGTGGCATCCAACAGGGATTACCCATCCAAATTTGGTTGAAGGGATACCAAGCCTTGAATGACTGAACATGTCGCCGCTAGGCGAATGTTTTGAGTATATAGACTCAGTCTTTGTATTTTTGTAAATCATCGATGGTTGAGCTAGGCTCCCGGTTGTAAAAACTTGAATGAAGCACTGTTTATTGGTTATGCTGGACTCTTGAGACTTCTTGCCTTATGAATGTCAGTTCCTTTCATGTCTTTGTTTACACTGTATTAGAACAACTCAGAATTGGAGGATCTAGTCGAGTTGTGACTGTTGTAGGATGATATTTGGATCACTGTAACATAAATATTGTTCTGATCAGTCTCTATTAATTTCTCAGCGCTGAACGACTTGGAATTGGAGGATCCAGTCAAGTTTTCCTTTCAGTTTCCTGAAGCCCTGAACCATGAGGATCTTGTATTCAGGGTTTTTCCTCTACAAACTGCTGAAAGGCCTGTCGCCTGAGGTAGTTTGTTCACTCTTCTCTCAAGTCTTCCACCTGCTCATCCTTTAATCGACTCCCTGACTGAAGTTAGACCAAGACCTCCTTTGTTCCTTACTTACCAGACCTAGTCCCTGAGTTTGAGTGATATGTCCCCGAGTCTCTACCCATTTGATCACCCCATTAAAC
This sequence comes from Picea engelmannii, assembly GCA_009831015.1. Lineage (NCBI taxonomy): Eukaryota > Viridiplantae > Streptophyta > Pinopsida > Pinales > Pinaceae > Picea > Picea engelmannii. Next base: position 483,710 of record ML789271.1, read on the forward strand.
AAATCGTGATGTAAAACTGATGGGCGTTGGGCTCTACTCCTGCAAGCAATCCAGGAGCGACTTCTAGCGCTAACAAGACTCTTTCCCATGGATCACAAGTCCTTGAGGTTTTTCTATGTATACTTCTTCCTCACTCATACCATTGAGAAACAAAGTCTATACATCCATATCATGTAATTTCCAATCCATTATAGAAGCAAGAGAAATT
>ML789271.1:487271-500968 GCA_009831015.1 Picea engelmannii
CAAACCCCTGTACAAAATCCATAATGACCAATTGTTTACATTTTTCATCAAAAATAATTAAAATTTTCCTTTTACGGAAAATTTTAATTATTAAAAAATGCTATCAAAACCTAACATAATTCCGAAGACTCTAGGAGATGTCTGGCATGGTCATTTAAAAATTATTTATATCTTAGTCACCCATTGGGATCGATCATTAGAATTCCTTTCACCACTTTGGAGGATTATTGAGTGAAAAACTCAAGAGTAATTAAAATCGTTGAAAAGTAAGATTAATTACCTGAGGAGAAAGTACACCTAATGAAAGGAGTTACATAATGAAAAATTCATAGGAAACTAAATTATTTGACCCATGCTAACATATTACAAAATTATCCCACACAGGGGAGTGGACATTCTGTGTATAGAGAAAGAAGTGCATGGGGGGGATATTGCTCCGGTCAGCCATAAGTCTTCAACTTTGTGATGGCTCGAGGTCATATATATTCATGGTACATGACGTTGACACTTAGTTGAAATAGGTGGTCAATGAGTTGAAAGGAACTGTTAACTCCCTCTTAATTCTTGTTTCTTGACATAAATCATAAAAACCATGGGAAGTAAACTCTCCTCCATTGTCTGACCTTAAGAGACAGATATGTCTTTTTTTCTGGTTCTCAACCAGATCTCGACATTCCTAAAATTTTCTAAATATCTCGGTCTTGGGTTTTAGGAAATATATCCAAGTCTTGCGAGAGTTGTCATCTATGAATATTACATAGAACAGATACCCACTTAAGGAGGGAGTTGTCATAGGTCCACAAACATATGAATGAATGAGATATAACATGCCTTTAGATTGAGTGTCACTACTAGTGAAAGGTCTCTTAGAATTCTTGCCAAGCTCACATCCACGACACACACCATCATGTTCCATTAGGAATTTTGGCAGTCCTGTTACCATCTTCCTTAGATCAGGAAGTTCTCTATAGTGCATGTGAGCTAAGATTCATTACCAAAGTTCGCAAACTATTTCTATTATGGACAAGAGCTTGATAAGGTTATCCATTCAATTTGTACAAACCACCATCTTGAACACCAATTACTCTAGCTGAATCTATGTTTGAATTCTTGGACCAAACATCCATCTACAAAGGAAACTTTGGAGCCTTTGTCCTCCAAGGCTGAAGTAGAAAGGAGGTTTTTATTTAAACTTGGAACATATAGAATATATTTTATATGAAGGAATTATCTGGAGTCCAACTGGAATGAAGTTGCACCAATGCCCTTTATTACATATGTGTAGTTATCCCCAAGCTCCGTAATTTGAGAAGAGACCCTTTCTAAAAAATCAATGAGGGAACTTTGATATCCAACCATATATCAATATGCACCACATTATACCAACCAAATCTCACTACTTTTGGAGATATATCCTCAAAGTGCCGAGATGAAATAATATTCTTTCTCGAAGTCTTCTTCCATTTTATTGAGTTTTTTTTCTATTGCTTTCTTATGGGGTTGGTCACTTTCATTTTCTATTGAATCATGTTGTTTCCATTTTTTCTTACTTGGATTAGGGCAGTTAGTAGAAAATAGACCAAACTTTTCTCAATTGTAGCATCTTAGTTTTGACATATCTCTTGACTTAAGTCCCTTAGCAAAATATTGCATTTTTCCTTTCTCTTGGTAGGGAAAATGTCCACCTTTTCATTTCTTTGCGCGAGCAACAAGAGAATAATTTTCTTCTTTTGGGAAATCACTTTTAGATAGGATTATGCCTTCTCCTTCAACACAATCAGTCCACAATCGTTCAAACAATGGTTTATTTTCTCAAGCACTTACACCTTGAATAAATTGTTCCCATGAGCTGGGAAGACCATTGAGAGTTGTAGAAACAAGCTCTTCATCATCTACTGCTTCGTCAATGGTTATTATATTATCTCTTAACTATGATCTCTTTATGAAAAAGGTCACGATAGTATCATCCTTTGTTATCTCGAGGTTAGAAAGTTGTGACTGCAATGCTCTTTTTCTACTAGGATTCTTTGTCTCAAATAGAGTTGTCAATGAATCATAGATCTCTTTAGATTTGTTCTTCTGAGATATATGATGGACGAAGTGATCTTTCACTAAGTCAATCAATATTCCTTTCTCCTTTTCTAGGTTCTTTTTGTATGTTTCTTTTCCATCATCATCTATAAGTGCGACAATCTCTTTCTTAACATAGTCGTCCAGATCCCCCCGGATGGGGTGCCACGTTGCAGAGTTGAGACACGCAGGCGAATGCCGGGCTGCACCATTAATATAACCCACCGACGGCCATCCCTTCAACATTAAAATGGGAACGAGCCCATGCAGGTTTAACCAGGGGACGAGGTCCTTTGCGCAAGTGAACAGGATGATGCACCAACGCACTAGGAGTCTAGCCTTAATGGCCAAGGCAGTCACCGTCATTCTCATCTTTATCAACCGACTCGAAAACAATGAGAGGTATTCAATTTTCACAGAGCTAAACGCAGAGCCACCGGAGTTCTGGAGCAGGGTTATCCATCTGCTGGGAACTTTAGACACCTCCAGGTTCCTGCACATGCCCAGGGCATAAGGAAATTCTCGCAGGGGCGCAGCTTGGTACTCATTTGAATCACGCAGGCAGAGGTAGAAGAAGTTCGAGAAGGCGTTGGCCTTGGCATCCTTGTGGAGAAACAGGAAGTCCGGGAGACCAGCTTGAACGCCTCCCATGGCGTACGTGGAAGATATTACCCTAGACGAGGCCATGCAAAGTTATCATGAGAACCCTCATTTCAAAGTCCCGAACAATTGGACTCCTCACACCGATTTTGGCAATGAAGACAAGATTTCAGCTCCAAGAATATCACGCGGTCACAGAGCAACTCACTTGACAGAGGAATTCACCACCTGCTATGTTGAGGAAGAGGTATTGTGCTGTGCAAATGCAAATACCGACCCACCCAGTGGCGCACCTCCAGAGGAAGCGAATCAGCCGAACAAGCGGCAGGCACATCAAGTCAGTGAATCAAATGAAGGCGAAGGAGAAATCCATGCACAAGAGCCATTTCCCTTGGCCTCTGTTGAAGGAATTTGGGATGAACAACCTCCTTTCACCAACCCGGTTTACTTAGCACTAATATTTGAAATGTGGAGAAAACTGGATGATCATATATTTTGAACCGTTCAAGTCAACCAACGACTCGATATGCTATACACTGCACACTCCAGGACTCTCCCGAGAAGGAAGTGCTCTACGTGCGTGAAAGCTTATGCAATTCCTGCAGGATGGCGAAAGCATGGGGAAGAGGATGAGCCGACTAGTTATAAGGTCTTTTGATGTCCATAGTTAGAAATCTCTTTTTGTTTTAGAACAAGGCTTTAGCCCAATTAAATCATAGTAATGCTGTAAGTAGGTTGTTAGATTATAGACTGAACCTAATGACCATGCGTCCTGGTTTCCTTCGGGCAGGACAACACTCTGATAATTTTGTTTGCTTGAACACAAGTGGCATAGAATGTCCAGCTGTCTCGATTTCTTGTTCAGGAGGGACAACTGGCATACAACTAAACTCTGTAACTCTACAACTCTAATATAAACATGCTCCTCCCCTTTTTTATTTACAAAAAAAAAAACATAGTCGTCCATATCATTTTCTTCTATAATATTGTTAATCATGATCTTCCATGAGCTAAATTTCATGGCTCCATCAAGCCTATCTTCATCTCAGAGGGTCATGAGTGTAGTTTCCATTTTAAACTATATGCCAAGCAATGATCTCAGAAATACTGATGCGAATGTGCCCTGYTATACTRCAAGGATCTGCAGACTACAATATCTTGAMAATTGAGCTCTTCTTAAACTTCACGTTCTGATACCATGTTGAAGTTTCTATGTGAAACAATTATTTATAATTTAATCTATTATATAAATGCACTATGAAAAAAATACAAAAGAACATAAATATTTCGTACAAAGAATATATTTTTATTCAATGAAAAATACTTGGTATTGCTAGTGCATTTTATTTATGTCGAATGTCTACCTAACTCCAAATATTAAATTTTTATTTAGAAAACTTGATAATATCAACACTTCCTACTACTCTTAATTATGTTTGCTATCACTTAGAATTACAATCTAAAAACCATTTACTTTGAGTGATGATTTGTCTTGACTATCGTTGAGTTAATAAATTTATGTAGTGATAAGTAAACCAAGTCTTTTGTATTTCCGTGATAGAGAATGGCAACCAAAATTGCCAAAACTCTAACATTCCTAAATTCGGAGCTAATTCTGCTATGTTAGTTAAAAAATTAAAATACAATGACCAAAACTTTATAAAAAATGATAATAGAAAAAATGAAATAAAGGTTCTCGAAATAGAACATTCAATCAATATAGTATCAAAGAACCAATTTGAGACTTTACATGATTAAAATAATAATAAAGAGTTCATGTGTAAAATAATTAAAAATATAATATCTAACTGTTAAGTAAAAAATGACTCTCTAGTGAGATTAGAGGTTACTAAAAAATAAAATAAAAATAAAAGAAGATATTAAAATGAAAAAAAAATAAAATAAATAAAAATGAAAAAAGAGATTAAAATGAGATCAATTAAAATAGTAAAGATAAGAGGGAGAGGAAATTGAGGATAAAAGTAGGGAGGTAAAAGAGTAATAGAAAATTAATGAAGTAATTAACTTAAAATTTTTTTAGATTAGGGTAATGAAAATAGGAGTTGTAAACCTTAAAAAGGCAATAAAATTAATGAAAATTTAACTTAAAGGAGAAAACATATTTAAAATAAATTAATAAAAATAAAGAAATAGGGGTTGTAAAAACTAAAAATGGAAACAAGATCAACTACCTGAAGAGATTAAAATGAGATAAATTAAATTATGTGAAAGTTGATTGAAGAGTGAGTAAGTCTTTAGGTTGTGGTCAGGGAGATGGAATGGATTTGGTGGACCTCAGCTCTGAGGAAACCCTAGCCCCAAATTCGGCGCAGACTGTTGCAGACTAGCCACAGAACACCGACGCGATGATTCTTTAGCGACCAAGGGATGAAAATTGAGTCCTACTGACACGACAAAATGGGCACATAAGAGGGGGGCCAACCCCCATCATATCGCAATATCACCGCCAACGACCGCTCTGGCACCAGAGTGAAACGCCCCATGTTCGAGCCTCCCTTACAGGTACGCGAACAACTTCTGGCTAGAGAACAAGGCCTCACAAAGGAGATGGAGATGGAAGTGGGAACCTCCCATCCAAAGGCACCTCGCGGATGGGAGCCAGGTAAATGCATACCGAAAATGGAGAAAACACCAAGATACCTTATCAGCTCAACCAGAGTAGGGGAACACACCCAATTTATGAGAGAACACGCCCTCATTGGCAAGTTCCTGGGTCTCTGGCCAACAAAGAGGGATCTTAACAAATGGATCAAGCACTGGTGGAACCCCAAAGGGGACTATGAGGTCCAACTTAGCTCCAAAGGCTGCTTCACAATTGTCCTGTATAATCCAGAAGACAGAGACAAGATATTTGAAAACGGGCCATACTTCTACAACTTAGCAGGGCTATTCTTACGCTTTTGGACTGAAAGATTCAGCCCTGACAAGGAAGACTTCACCATGGCCCCTGTATGGATCCGCCTATATTCCTTATCGCAAGAGTTTTGGCTGGAAGAGATTCTCATGAGCATAGGGAATACTCTAGGCTAGTATGTCAAAGCTCCAGAGGCCACAAGACAGAGAAAATATACTTCATACGCTAGGATCTGCGTCTACATGAACATTTCCAAGGCACTACCTGGAGCAGTGACTCTCGAATACCAGGACGAGGACTGGCAACAAACTATGGATTATGAACACATTCCCTTTCAGTGCAGGAGATGTCATGAGCACGACCACCTCTTTAGAGAAGGCCCACTGATCAAACCAACCACCAAAGAAAATGACACCACACGAAAAGATGGCTTCACCACGGTAGCAACAAAGAAGAGAAACCCTCAAAGGAGGCAGATCCCAGACCCTAGACAAAATATCACAGCCAAAACTCTTATGAGATTCTGAACCAGCTGCCAGAAAATGAGGAAATCCAATATCCACACAAGGAACTGCAACAGGCCCATGGGGACATTCCAAATCCTCCCCCCCCCTTCCCAAATTCATGAAACCTACACAGAAGAAAGAGGAGACGGGGATGGGGACACCCCAATGCATTTGGACGACATAGATCTAGTGGGCATAGATCTGGAAAAGCTCGAGGAGGCCCTGAATCAAAAGGATCTACAGACCCTTCCCGAAGAACAACTACGCAAGGTGCATACAGTATTTCTCAACTCCTCAGTAGGATCTACAACACGCCTGGCCATAGCTACAGACATGAGTTCAGGCTCGAAAAGAGTCCTCCGTGAGAACAAAAGAAGAGGGCAAAAAACAACGCAACAACTTATCAAGGAGGCGAGAAACCTCATGATAAACTCATGACAGATCCACAAGCTTTCGAAGGGATACCTCCACCCAACACCACCCTCTCAATGATGAAGATCCTCACCTGGAACATTAGATGACTCAACGGTAGATCCAAACAAAGGATCCTCCGAGATTGTATCAAGGAAGAAAGCTCAGACATTCTAATGTTACAGGAAACCAAATATGCTGGAATAGAATCTAAAACCATCTTCCAGCATATTTGGAGAGAATGCAACTCCATATCAATAGACTCCACAGGCTCCTTAGGAGGTCTTGCTATCCTTTGGAATCCATCCAACATCACTATCAACAAACCCTTTTCAACTGTAGGTACAATAACGACTCACTTTGAGGTCATTGGCTCGAATTAGGAAGGAGACATCACTAATGTCTACGACCCCCATAGCCAACAGGACAAAGACAAACTCATGGAGCAACTCGAATTAATCAAGACTCTGGTGACAACACAAAACTGGATATTAGGAGGCGACTTCAATATGATCCTGTCACTGGAGGAAAAGAAAGGAGGCACCAAGAAACTCAAGCAAGACAGTGGTAAGTTAAAAACTCTCATTGATCATCTAAAGCTTGTCGATATAGAAAATAACAATGGCACCTTCACCTGGTCCAATCGCAGATCGAGAAACCAACACATTGCTTGTCGCCTGGAACACTTTTTGGTAACTGAGGAACTAATGGAGGTAGGCTCTTATCTGGAAAGCCTTATTCTTCCAAAATCTGTCTCAGACCACTGGCCTCTTGCTCTTAATTTAGACACGGGAGAAACACCCAAGTACAAGCCCTTCCGCTTTGAGAAATTCTGGCTCTCTCACCCGGATTTCCATCAGCTAGCAAAATCCTGGTGGGCACAGGAGGAAATAGATCACGACACCACCATGTATAAATTCCAGCAGCGCCTTAAAAACTTCAATCAATTGCTGAAACATTGGAACAAGAACAACTTTGGGGACATACTCCAAAGCATAAAGGACATAGAGAGCAAGCTGGTGGAGATACAAAAAAATTTCATTTCAGGATCCCGGACTACTGAACTAATGAGAGAGGAGGCGAAGCTCCAAGGGAAATTAGAAGAGAGAAGGAAGCAAGAGGAAGTTCTATGGAAACAAAAATCCAGAGTACAATGGCTCAAGGAAGAGGAAAAGACACAAAATTCTTCCACAGAGCTAAGGTGCACCGTTGCCACATCAACATAATCACCCACTTAGAGGACAACCAGGGCAACCCAGTCAGAGACCACTCTCAAATTGAGGCTGAGATGATCAACTACTACCAGGACCTTTTAACGGAAACCAAGGAGGATAGAACGATATCCAGCCAGAGAGTCACCAGACACATACCCTCGATGGTAACCTCAGAGAAAAATTCCACCCTAACATGACCCATCAACCAAGAGGAAGTGGATCAAGCAATAAAATCTATGCCTCCGGGAAAATCCTCCGGCTTGGATGGGTTCACCACTGATTTTTTCCACCACTGCTGGGACCTGGTCAGGAAAGATGTATGGGAGGTAGTAGAGGAATCGAGAGCATCAGGCCTAGTCCTACCATCTCTCAATGCTACCTTTCTCACCCTCATTCCGAAAGAAGAACGGGTCACAAACCCTAAAAAGTTCAGACCCATCGCCCTCTGCAATGTCATCTACAAAATCATAACGAAGGTGGTGGCCAATTGACTCAAACCTACATTGACACATGTCATCTCCAAGGAACAAGCAGGGTATGTAGAAGGAAGACAAATCATGGATAACGTCATCCTGGCTCACGAGGTCATCCACTCCCTCAAGACTTCAAGGACCCCAGATATGCTAATCAAACTTGACCTTTCAAAATCTTTCGACAGGGCCAACTGGCAGTACCTTTGGGCTGTCTTAGAATCATTTGGATTCGATCGGTGTTGGGTAAATTGGATCCTAAATCTCAGCTCCTCAACCTTCTTCTCCATCCTAGTGAATGGGGTTTCATCCAGGCCTTTCTCACCTTCCATGGGTATTAGGCAAGGGGACCCCCTCTTGCCCTTCTTGTTTGTACTTATGGCAAAAGGCCTAGGATGTTACATCAAGGCAACAATCATCGACGGCTCTCTCAATGGCCTGCCCCTACACAACATTCAACCAACGCCCTCTCACAGTCAATTTGTTGATGACACCCTCCTTCTGAACTCCCCAACGGTCTGGGAGGTCAACTGACTCAACTTTATCCTCTATGAATTCACTGAAGCCTCAGGTATAGCTCTCAACTTAGACAAATCCAAACTCTACTTTTTTAACACACCGGCTTCTGTTCAGATCCACATTTCCAGAATTCTAGGAATACCCAAGAGCTCCCTTCCATCCAACTATTTAGGTGTTCCCCTCACGGGTGCGGATGCCAAATCCATTTCTTGGGATAGCCTTCTCCTTTCCATCTCTAACATGCTAAGCAATTGGACCTTCAGACCCCTCAACATTGCTTCTCGGCTGGTCCTCCTCAAGTCCGTCTTGTAAGCCCTACCTACTTACCTCTTCACCGCCCTTGCGGCGCCCAAACAGGGTATCAGAGCCATCAGGAACCTCCAACGAATCTTCGTCTGGCATGGTCACAAACCTAACAAGAAATGGGCACTAGTAAAATGGGACATGCTCTGTACACAAAAAATCCTAGGAGGATTGGGACTCCGGGATCCAGGGAAACTAAATCAAGTAATGGGGGCCAAAATCTGGTGGCGATGGCTAAAAACCCCAACATCCTCTTGGGCGCAAATGTGGAAGCAAAATTATGCCCCCCTTACACCAGATAATCAACTAATTAGGCACAATAACATAATTCAAGGCTCCAATATCTGGAACACAGCCTGGAAAAATCGCATGCTGGTTCAAAATCATGCCTTTTGGGAAGTCCAAAATGGAGAAAGCGCCATGTTCTGGCAAGACTTGTGGTAGCAATTTAAACCCCTAGACGAAATGGAGGAGCTAACCAATCTCAAACGATATCTCAACCAAGATACCTCACTAAGGGTAAAGGATCTCTGGAAACCTCAGGAACAACGACATCCATGGTGTCAATGGAAAATCTCTAATCAGGATCTCAGAGTCCCAAAGAATCACAATCTACAGAACTGGCAATTTCAAGCTAAATGCCGAAAAATACCCAACAAAGAAGTGTTGGACATCCTCAGATGGGGGTATTCCACAGTTGGCACTTTCTCAATAAAGGAAGCTTACTTCCTACATGGAAATCACCAGGATAAAAATAAGGAGCCCATATGGAACAAAGTTTGGAACCCCACTCTCTGGCCCAAGGTTTCCACCTTCCTGTGGCTTGTGGTACACAATCGAGCCCTAACCTGGGACAACCTCAGGAAAATAGGCTTGATTGGACCATCCCTTTGTGTTCTCTACCACCATCAAGAGGAAACCAAAGAACATCTCTTCAATAGTTGCCACTTCAGCCAACAAATTTGGGACCAAGAAGCGCAAATAATGCGCAAATCCAACCAACATCAGAGTAGCATCAATGACACAATTGGGAACTGGGACTCCATCACTTACAATAATCCCCTTCTGAATCACATCTAACAGCTTCTACCAGGGTTCATTCTCTGGAAAATCTAGAAGGAACGGAACAAAAGAATCTTCTACTCCCAAGCTTCCTTGCCAGATTGCACCTGGGAGAAAATAAGCTCACTAATCAAGGAAACTATCAGAAGTAAATCCTGGAAAGAAGAGGACCTTAACTGCAACCCAGAGGAACATGCATTCCTCAAAGTTGACAGCCCATTCTAATCAATCAACTAGCACCAAGGATGCATAAGAACCAACAGACCAACCCAACTACTTGGTCCCCCCCTCCAGCAAATTTCATAAAGATAAACTTTGATGGGGCTTCCAAAGGCAACCCGGGACCAGCGGGATATGGAGCAGTACTCAGAAATTCCAATGGAAAGATCCTACATCTCATTGTTGTTTTCCTAGGGGAAACAATCAACAATGTGGCAGAGCTAACAAGATTATTGAGGGGTCTCCAAACAACTATTGACAAATATCATCACAATATTATCCTGGAAGGGGACTGTCAACTTGTCATCAAGATAATCACCAAGATCCTTCATGGAGGCAATCCTTAAAAAATCTCACCAAGTTGGCGACTCTCTGGGTTTCTAGAAGACTATGCTCACCTCCTCCAACCCAATCTCAGCATCATACCCTCTCACGTGAAGCGAGATGCAAACAAGACAGTGGATTTCCTGGAAAATGAACGAGTCGAAATGGAAACCGAACACTTATGTTGGGAGGCCCACATCTCGAAAGACTCAGACATCTCAACTCGGTGCCAAACCTTAGCCACCATAGATCTACAACCCCCGAATGGGGTGCCACGTTGCAGAGCGAAGCCACACGGGACAATTCTGGGATGCACCATTAATACATCAACCGACGACCATCCCCTCAGCCATTAACCAAGCATGAATCCGTGCATCCATATCCAAGCGATGAGCCCCTTCACGCAAGTGATCGGTAGAGTGCACTAGCTCCCTCGGAAGCAAGACTTAATGGACATGGCGGTTGTTGTTGTCCTCCTCCTTATCACCCGCCTTGGCAGAATTGAGCGACATTCACCCATCGCAGCGTTGAGTGCAGAGTTAATTTTAGCAGAGCGATAGTTTGCAAACTCACCGGAGCTTTGGAGTAGAGCCCTCCACCTGCAAGGGACCTTGGTCATCTCCAGGGTCTCCACCATGCCCAGAGCACGAGGTAAGCCGTGCAGGGGTGCCGCTTGGTACACAGCCGAATCTCGCCACCAGAGACAGAAGAAATTTGAGCAGGTGTTAGCCATGGCCTCCTTGCAGAGGTGTAGGAAACCACGAACACCTCCAATGGCGTACGTGGAAGAGATCACCTTGGAAGATGCCATGAAAAGCTATCCCAAGCTCCCTTTGTTCACAGTCCCGGACAATTGGAAACCACCCACTGATTTTAGCACTAATGACAAGATTCTTCCTTCGTGCACACTGCTTGGCTCCAGTGCAAATCGCCCAGCGGAGAATTTTACCACCTGCTACATTGAAGAAGAGACCCCGTCCTGTACAAAGGGAAGCAGAGACTCACCCCCCGGTGCACCTATGGAGGCGACGACCCAGCTTTATAACCGACTGACACATCACGACTGCGCAACACATGCAACTGAGGGAGCAACAGGGCCTATCCCCTCAGCCTCCGTTGATGGCCACTGGCAGGACCAACACCCCTTCACCAATTCGGGGTACCTCGCTCTAATCTTCGATATGCGACAACTGTTGGACGACCAAATCTTTCGCATCACTTGCATCGACCACCGACTCGACATGCTGTTCACGGCTCATTCCAGGACTCTCCCTAAATGGAAATGCCCTACGTGCGCACAAGCTTACGCGTTTCCAGCAGGATGGCGAAAGCACGAGGACGGGGACGAGATGACCGGATAAGAGGTTCTTGGTTAGAATTATTTTTCTGTTTCCGAACCAGGTTTTCGCCTAGTTAGATCTTAGCTATTTTGCAATTAGTTTTTTGGCATACAATTTAAACTTAATGGCTGGAAGTCCTGGTTTCCTTCGGGCAGGACGATACTCTGATAGTTTTGTCTGTTGGGAAACAAATGGCACAGGATGCCCAACTGTCTCAATTTCCTATTTAGGTGGGACAACTGGCATCATAAACAAACATTGTAACTTGCTAATGATAATATAACAGGTTCTATCCTTTTTTACTTAAAAAAAAATGGGATAAATTAAAATAGTAAAGATAAGAGGGAGAGGAAATTGAGGATAAAAGTAGGGAGGTAAAAGAGTAATAGAAAATTAATGAAGTAATTAACTTAAATTTTTTTTAGATTAGGGTAATGAAAATAGGAGTTGTAAACCTAAAAAGGTAGTAAAATTAATGAAAATTCAACTTAAAGGAGAAAACATGTATAAAATAAATTAATAAAAATAAAGAAATGGGGGTTGTAAAAACTAAAAAGGGAAACAAGATCAACTACCTGAATGAAAAGTCAACGTAAAGAAAAAACTTGTATCAAGATAGGAGAGAAATATTACGAATGGTGGAATACTAGGATTGGCTAAACTTGTATCCATCTTACTGATTAAAATTATAGTGATTCTTTTCAATTTTTCTATGAAAAAAGAAATGCTTTGGCCAATATATGATTTTCCATAGTAATAATAAATTTGGTAAACACCTTGGCCAAGCATTAGGTAAGATTTGTCATTGGCAATTCTAAATAATATATTAAGTGTTTTATAAGGTTAAAAAAAAAAAGAAATTTTATTTTCTTCTTGACCAAAATATTAGATATATGGTATGCCCTAGATGCAAGGAAAAGAAATTAGAACAAGTAGAAAGAAATGGTGAATAATTTGAATATTTAGACTTTATTTATTTGAGATAATGAACAACCACTTTCAAAGACTTTTGAAAAATGGGGTTTCTCTTTCCTGATGAGCAGAGATTTGAAAGATTCATGCATGTCGAGGCCGGAAGCAAACATGTGAGGATTGAGGAAGGAATCAGTTAAAGAGTAGGCGAGCGGGTAATGTTCGGATATGGAGCATGGGAGGTTGTAGGTGCAAAGGATGATGCAGATAGGGTGTGAGAGGAGGAGTGTATCGATGATATCACGGCCTAAGCGGACTTATTGTTATATAAACAATATTTTGCTTAGCTTTCATAAATCTCATCTCACCATCGTAGGGTTTCTTGATTGAATCAATCACTGGGTTAAAATAGTCTTTACAAGAAATACAAAGGCTAGAATAACCTAACAATGGTTGGAATAACCTAAAAAAAAGTCCAAAAATTATTTTTAATCCTAGCCAGAACGATTTTGCAAGGATGGCAGAGCCAAGCACAATGCAAGGTGTGGGAAAACAATTAAAATTAATATACAGATTTTAATCTTGGAAAGAAAAAGAAAGTGCAAGCTCAAGATAATTTCTTGGGCTGCTTACAATAGCTTTAGAAAGTGAGAGAGAGAGGGGGTATTTGCACCAAATCTTGCAGATGTTTTCTTGAGATTTTAGTAGCTAAATTTGGGTAGCACCTCCATTTTTAATGGTAAAAAATTGCATAAAACAACAAACAAAGCTTGCTGGAAAATGCTAAAAATCACCACAAAATGTTAGTTTTGGGTTAGCATATGTACAAAAATATTTACAATAAAAATATGAACAGGGAAATTAATTTTTTA
>ML789271.1:514592-527221 GCA_009831015.1 Picea engelmannii
TAAAAAATGATAATAGAAAAATGAACAAAAGGTTCTCGAAATAGAACATTCAATCAATATACTACCAAAGAACCAATTTGAGACTTTACATGATTAAAATAATAATAAAGAGTTGATGTGTAAAATAATTAAAAATATAATATCTAACTGTTAAGTAAAAAATGACTCTTGAGTGAGATTAGAGGTTACTAAAAAAATAAAACAAAAATAAAAGAAGAGATTAAAATGAGAAAAAAATAATAAAAAATAAAAATGAAAGAAGAGATTAAAATGAGATAAATTAAAATAGTAAAGATAAGAGAGAGAGGAAATTGAGGATAAAAGTAGGGAGTTAAAAGAGTAAATAGAAAATTAATGATGTAATTAACTTTAAAAAAAATAGAATAGAGTAATGAAAATAGGAGTTGTAAACCTTAAAAAGGTAGTAAAATTAATGAAAATTCAATTTAAAGGAGAAAACATGTATAAAATAAATTAATAAAAATAAATAAATGGGGGATGTAAAAACTAAAATGGGAAACAAGATCAACTACCTGAATGAAAAGTCAACTTAAAGAAAAATCTTGTATCAAGATAGGAGAGAAAAATTATGAATGGCCGAATACTAGGATTGGCTAAACTTGTATCCATCTTACTCATTAACATTATTGTGATGCTTTTCAATTTTTCGATGAAAAAAACAGTACTTTGGCCAATATATGATTTTCCATAGTAATAATAAATTTGATAAACACCTTGGCTAAACATTAGGTCAGATTTGTCATTGACAATTCTAAATAATATTTTAAGAGTTTTATAAGGTTAAAAACAAAAACAAAAAATTATATTCTTCTTAACCAAAATATTAGATATATGGTATGCCCTAGATGCAAAGAAGAGAAATTAGAGCGAGCAGAACTAAATGGTGAATACTTTGAATATCTAGAGTGGCAAGCAGATCAAAAGACTATATATTTGAGATAATGAACAACCACATTTAAAGACTTCTGAAAAATGGGGTTTTTCTTTCCCGATGAGCAGAGATTTGAAAGATTCAAGCATGTCGAGCCCCGAAGCAAACGTGTGAGGAGGACACAGAACTAGAACCTAGAATTCCAAGGATTGAGGAAGGAATCAGTTGAGGACAAGGGGAGCTGGTAATGTTCGGAGATGGAGCATGGGAGGTCGCAGGTGCAAAGGCTGTTGCGGCAGATCAATCTCATCTCACCATCTTAGGGTTTCATCCAGCAGATGAATCAATCACTGGGTTAAAATAGTTGCTACAAGAAATACAAAGGCTAGAATAACCCATTGGGTGGAAATCCCACATTTATTTATGATTTTTCAAAATATTATGTTTTTATTTTTTGAAACTATAATTTTAGTATTAATCCATTTATTTATTTTTGTTTCTTTAATATTAAATCATTTATCCATCTCTTTTTCATAAATAGGAAAAAAATAACTTTAGATTTCATTTGTAGTGCAAATCCTTTTTCAAATTTTTATTTTTATAAGTGTATGATATCATATATTTTGAGTTAAAATGAATATATGTTGTTTATTAATATGCCATGTATCAACTCCATGTTGACCATGAAAGAAATTATACCTCTTTCATATTGAGCATTACATCATTGAAATTTTTTAACCACCATAGGTTAAGAGATAGCAAATCCCTAAAAGTGTAAACCTTTCCTTAATTTTGATCTTATACATAATAGATCAAGAATTAAAGTAAATCTATACTACACACCATTCAAATATTTGAACCATAATATTTTTTTTACTTTCACCACATATATAAAAAATATAAATATAAATTTTTAAATTAAAAAATTAAAAAAAAAATGTTATTTCCATTACATTAAATTAATGAAAATACAGTAAATTAAAAACATTATAAAATACTTACATTACAAAAAATACATTACATTAAAAACATTATAGAATAAAATTTTACCTATTTAAACATAATATATTATTAATTATAAATTAAAATAATACAACAAAGACCCACCCAAACCTATATGAAAAACATGTTCTCATAATAAAAACAAATTGGAAATGGTTCACACTACACAGTAAATCCAATACACAATAACACTGTTTAAAACGTTCCTTAAAAATACTTTATAAACCACAATAAAAAGGTGGGTGATCTTATAGGTAAGCCACTTTATAAACCACATAAAAAATAGCTCAGTGTAATCAGTTTTTCAATATTGATTGAGCACTGTTTAAAATGTACTTAAAAATACTTTATCAACCACACAAAAAAACCTGGGTGTAATCAGTTTTTCAATATGGATAGAACCCTGTTTAAACTGTATTTAAAAAATACTTTATCAACCACACAAAACAACAGGGTGATCTTATAGCTACGCGCTATCAAAACTATGTCCATAAATATCAACTACTATATCAAAACTCTATCGTTTTTCCTCAAAATCACAACATTGAATATTAATGATTGGTTGCTGACTTTTTCAATCCGCCATGAGGACGGAGCGGAAATAATTCCAATGTTTCATCAGCCTCCACATTATTGCAGGCCGAACATGAATGGTCGAAAAACAAGCAGTGCTCCATTTTCGCTTCATCCGTAACCTGAGAATAATGTAAAACCTGTTAAAATATTTATATTTATGATATTCTGAAAAAAATATCGACAGAAAAGCTCTTAATCTGTACTTACTTGTGATACGGGAGATGTGTTCATTGACAGTTCTGGAGCCCAGAGTGCAGTCTCCCTCGCAGTCTCCCTCGCAGTCTCTCACTTTTTCTCCTTGCCTCACACCTTTCCAGTGTTCATAACAACAAGTGAAAGAAAAGAAAATCACAACTAAACTCTTTTCCCGAGCATACTCAGCAACATCCTACCTCCTCACATATGCTTATTTGTAACTTGCCTAGGTCTTTTTCCCTTCCTTGGAATTTTCACGGCTTCCTAAATCCCTGATTTTTAGGGGCTGCCAATGGCCAAATCATTAATTTTCCACTTGTAAAAGTCAGCCCAGGGGTAGTTCCAACATGTTCCCCACTCATGGAGTCATGGTCAACTACTTTCATTTCAAACCCCCAAGCAAGCGAGCGGGCAAAGTTTTGTTGTCAATGGCCGAGATCCATCTACAAAGCTGATCGACGGTCATTGGGTTTTCAGGGCTGTCAAGTTGCCCAAGGGTTTAGCCTAAAAGGAAGCACCCATAATTCAAGACAAATCTGGGTCGTCCGATCCACTTGGGACAGGTGGCATCTAGTCAGCGTATCGGGTATTGGTATTTCGGGAGACTTAGGACCTCCCATTCATAGCAGCTAAAATCGTCGATCAACGAAAAGCCGAAAGCGCCTTTGAAGGTAAGCACAGGGTCACAGCCCGTGGCCACCTGGGAAATAAAGGAGCTGCGCAAAGGAGGCCAGAGGCATCAGGTCCAGTCGTCGAAAGGTTCATCGCATTCTCTGGGCACCATTTGATTTGACCTCAAGCTTGGTTTTCGCTTAAAGTAAATGAGGGTAAGGAAGAGTGGTTGAAACCTCTCTTCATGCATTAAGTGCAAGGTATGGAGGGCCTGGCGAGTGGTCTTCTCGAGAGGGTCCTGTGTACCCATTTTTTCAGAGAAGCCATGCCGAACTCTCGACTAGACGGAGAAGGTTTGCACACGCTAGCTCGGTTCTTAATGACTCAGCTACTCCTCTTACAGGAGCCATACGCAGTTAAGGTGGCGTACAATAGGGATTACCCATCCAAATTTGGCTGAAGGGACACCAAGCCTTGAATGACTGAACATGTCTCCGCTAGGTGAATTTTCTGAGTATATAGACTCAGTCTTTGTATTTTTGTAAATCATTGATGGTTGAGCTAGGATCTCGGTTGTAAAAACTTGAATGAAGCACTGTTTACTGGTTATGCTGGACTCTTGAGACTTCTTGCCTTATGAATGTCAGTTCCTTTCATGTCTTTGTTTACACTGTATTAGAACAACTCGGAATTGGAGGATCCAGTCGAGTCGTGACTGTTATAGGATGATATTTGGATCACTGTAATAGAAATATTGTGATAATCATTCTCTGTTAATTTCTCAACGCTAAACGACTTGGAATTGGAGGACCCAGTCAAGTTTTCCTTTCAGTTTCCTGAAGCCCTGAACTAGGGGGATCTTGTATTCAGGGTTTTTCCTCTACAAACTGCTGAAAGGCCTGTCGCCTGAGGTAGTTTGTTCACTCTTCTCTCAAGTCTTCCACCTGCTCATCCTTTAATTGACTCCCTGACTGAAGTTAGACCAAGACCTCCTTTGTTCCTTACTTACCCGACCCAATCCCCGAGTTTGAGTGATATCTCCCCGAGTCTCTACCCATTTTATCACCCCATTAAAAAAATCATGACGTAAAACTGATGGGCGTTGGGCTCTGCTCCTGCAAGCAATCCAGGAGTGACTTCCAGTGCTAACATTTATGGCGCTGTTTCCGGGGACGAAATTGAATATTTTCCCTGGGTAGAAGGACATTGAGCCTTTGATTCTGAAGGTGCATCGGATTATCAGAGCCTTTGAAGATTGCTACTGTGCACCTGGCGACTCCATTGTGACGACTCCTCTGGGGCGAGCCCACCAAGTTAATTGTGGCTTTCAGAGGTAGACACACACGGTCTCATCCATAGCTGCCTCTAGCTACACCCGAAGCTGATCCAGAGGAGGTTCTCAGAAAAGGAAAGGCCTCTGAAGAAGAAGCTCTCATCGCAGAACCAAGTAATCTTCCATCTCCTTCTGGAGGTACTCCATTTTCCCCTCCTCAGTTTCTTAACAGACCTCCTTCGGAGGTTTCCCATTTCCTAAATTTTGGGAGTGTTCCTGCTGAGTTTTCCCCTCCTGGTTTGGGATTGGAGGGAGAAACCCTTGTCACTCCCCTCTCCCCTGAAGCTGTATTTTGGCATAGACCCAGAACTACCGAAGATTTACCCACTTCTCCTCTTGTTACTGTTACCACTCCTACACAAAGAGGAGCGTCTACTAACTTGAACCCGTCAGCCTTCTCCTTAAATCCCCTTTTGTTTCCCATTCCACTTAGAGGCTCATTCCCGCTAGCCCCTTCGCGAACTCCTTCTCCTCTGAGTTATCCTCCGCCTAACATTCCCATGGCTGGTGCTAATCCCCCTTTAAATAGAATGGATGCCATAGTTGCTACCAGGTATGCTCCCTTAATATTACCTCATCCCATGAATCCTCTCCCTGTTGGAGATTACTTGAAATATATGCCCAAGTTCACCAGGGAAGGGGACATAACTGCGGAAGAACACCTGGATTCTTTCTACAGTTATGCAGACAACCTGAACATTGGAAATTAATATGTCTGGATGAGGGTTTTTGTCTAGAGACTAGATGGTGAGGTAAGGAAATGGTTTAGAGGATTATCTCTCGGATCTATTGCTGGAATTGAAGCCCTGGATAGTGCTTTCCTAAGGAAGTGGGGAGATAGGAAGGATTTCATGTATTATATGACCGAGTTCGGGTATTTGAAGAAGATGGAAGGAGAGTCTGTCTCTGACTTCTCCAAAAGATTCAATAAGATGTACAATAAGATTCTCGATGAAATAAAGCCATCAGAAGCCTCGTCCAAGATTTCCTATGCTAGTGCGTTTGGCCCCGATTTCTGTCTTTTATTGAGAGAAAGAAGAGCCGCCTCCTTAGCTCAAATGCAAGATGAAGCCATAGAAGTGGAATCCAATGTATTAGCAACTGATAAACTGAGGAACAAGGCTGATGCGGGCAGGAGAAAGGGAAGAGACGAAGCCTCAACTTCTGGCCCATCAGTGCCCCACCCTCAAGTGGATGAACTGACCAAGATGGGGAAGTCTCTATCCACATAGATGGAGAGAATGAAGGTGGAGAGGAGGAAAGCATACAAGGGCCCTTAGAACATCGAAAACAAAGGAGGTTTTAGGAGGCCAAACAATATTGCTCCCCCGACTATGCAAAGAGACAGAGACGACCAGAAAATTCAGGCCCCTTTTCAAAACAATTTTGTGGCTGAGGAAGAAGAAGGGGAAACATATTAGATGGATCCTGAAATCCATTGCTTCGGAGACACTCCTCCTTTTCCTCATCTCACTCAATAATCATACGAGGAGTCCCTCATGGATAGTCAACTAAATGAACTGAGCAAGGGTGACAAGGCTAGTGGCAACCAAGGTAGATATGATTTGAGGTCTAAGAAGAGGACAATAACACCTGATATTCCTAAGAGGGGAGCAGAGAAACCTGCTAATGAAGTGGTGGATAGTCATAGAGGTAAGAAATGCCAACCCCTCTCTCCCATAGTCCAGAGTCATGTTCTCGAAATAAGAGAAATCCCTAAGCTTACATCTTCTTTTAATTTCGAGCATGAAATCCAAAAGATTAGAATCTGTGTGCCCCTGACCGAGTTAATTAAACATGAAGGGTTCAAGAAGCGCTTCTCTAAAATTTTGCAGTCCGAGACCTCATGCATTCCCAAAGACTCCATCAATTTACAAGATGAAAAGCTTGCAGTTATCTTAGGTCCTATGGTAGAAGACATGAATGACTCATCCCCTCCCTTCTACACTTCCTTGAACATACATGATAAGGTACTGCACAATTGATTGATGGATTCGGGGGCTTCTCACAACCTCATTCCCAAAACTGTTATGGAGGAATTAGGGCTAGAAGTCACCCGAGCCTACCATGACCTCTATTCCTTTGACTCCAGAAAAGTTCAGTGTCTAGGAGTTATCAAAGACCTGGTCGTGACCTTGTTTCAGTTGCCCATGAAAAGTGTGGTCATGGATATTGTAGTGGCCGACGTCCCCCCCAAGTTCGGTATGTTGTTATCAATATCATGGATAAAAATACTGGGGGGAACCTTGCAGATGGACCTCACATATGCTACTATCCCAGTGTTTGGAGGAGAGAATAGAAGACTATACAGGGAAGCCCAACTGGCCTATATAATCAGCGATGAGGCCAACCCTACCAACCATCCCATTTTTGACTTAGACACTGATTTAGGATCCAGTGTGCTACAACTCACCAATTCTCCCGAACCTCCTCTTAAACTCAGAAATAAGCCCACCATTTCCCCTGAATTTCCTCCCTCCATCACCCCCGTCTGGAAAATGTTCTTTGATGGAGCCTCTTCCAGGGAAGGCACTGGAGCTGGGGTGGTTTTCGTGTCACCTGCTCAGGAAACCATATCTCTGTCATAGAACTTAGAATTTGAAGCTACCAACAACGTGGCAGAGTACGAAGCTCTTATCCTAGGATTAAGATCCGCAAGGGAAATGGGGATTCAGGGAGTAGCAGTGTTCGGTGATGCAGAGTTGGTGGTCCAACAGGTCAGAAGCGCTTATTAGGCTAAGCATCCTCGACTCAGGAGTTACAAGAATGAGGTTTGGGACCTTATTGACAGTTTCTTCTCAGCGTTTAATATTTATTTCATCCCAAGAGAGGAGAACACAATGGAAGATTCCTTGGCTACATTAGCAAGCAATTTCAAAGTACCCTTGCTGCCCAAATTCAGATATGATGTAGAGGTAAAATAC
Source organism: Picea engelmannii (assembly GCA_009831015.1). NCBI lineage: Eukaryota > Viridiplantae > Streptophyta > Pinopsida > Pinales > Pinaceae > Picea > Picea engelmannii. The sequence goes on from ML789271.1 coordinate 522,127, forward strand.
ATGCCCTCCATACCTAACAACGTCAAACATTGGAAGGTATTCGAGGATGATCTCGAGATCAAGAAGTTCCTGGAAATTGTCGAAGAATTTTCAGAGATGCATATCGACCAAGATTCGGTCTCCGAAGAAAATTTTGATGGGGGTAATTTTCTGAATAAGATTGCAGAGCGTAACATTGTACAACTTCCCAGCAACCATATTCCAAGAGGACTGGTTCCTTTGGAAAGGATTTTCGATAAAAATGATGTGGCATTAAAGAGGAAGATCTCGGAGGATGATGCTAGTACTACTCAGTGCAACATTGGCACTGAGAGTGAGCCCAAGTTTGTCAAGTTGTCAAGAAGTTTGACAGAGGCACATAGGTCTGAATACATTGGACTCTTGGAGGAATTTGCTGATGTTTTCTCCTAAACATATGAATACCTCAAAACGTATGATACTTCTGTAATCAAGCATAAAATCCCATTGAAGGGGGACGCAAAGCCATTTAGGCAGAAGTTAAGACAGATTAATCCTATGTTGTTTCCTATTATGGAGAGGGAAGTGAAGAAGCTGCTTCAAGATCGGATCATTGTACCACTGAGATATTCAGAGTGGGTGGCCAACTTGGTGCTGGTAAGGGGAAAGAGTGGAGAGATCCGGCTCTGTGTAGACTTCAGAAACATGAACAGAAGCTCACAAAATGATAACTACCCCTTACCAAAGATGGAACATATACTACAGAGGGTAACAGGAGCTTCTAGGATGTTCATGATTGATGGCTTCTCGGGCTACAATCAAGTCTCTGTTCTGCCTGAGGACATGGAAAAGATAGCATTTACCACTCCATGGGGGACATTCATGTACGCCAAGATGCCATTTGCATTAATGAATGCAGGGGCAACGTTTCAACGTGCCATGGACATAGCTTTCATTGGGGAAAAGGATAAATTCATGGTCGTCTATCTGGATGAAATCACAGTGTTTTCAAAATATGATAAAGAACACTGTTATCATCTCGGGAAGGTTTTTCTGAAATGCAGGAGTTTTGGCATTTCATTAAATCCCAAGAAGTCTTTGTTCGCCATGCAGGAGGGAAAATTGCTAGGCCACATAGTATCAGTGGAAGGAGTCAGGATCAATCCTAGCAGAGTTGAGGCAATACAAGCCTTATCAATCTCGAGGTCCAAGAAGGAGGTCCAATCTTTCCTTGGTAAGATTAATTTTCTGAGGCGGTTTGTGCCTAACTTTGCTGAGGGGGTAAATCTTATAACAACCATGTTGAGAAAGGGAAATGAAGTTAGGTGGAATTCTTAATCGCGACATTCCTTTGAGAAAATAAAGAAGGCCCTGTCTGAAGCCCCCATGCTTATCAGTCCCGATTACTCAAAGGATTTCGTTATTTTTTCCTTTGCCTCACCTGACACGGTGGCCACTGTTTTATTACAGATAAACAAGATTGCGCTAGAGCAGCCCGTTGCCTATTTCAGCCGAGCATTGAGGGATTCCAAAGTTAGGTATGACACTATGGAGAAGTAGGCCTATGCCCTGGTAAAGGCTCTCAAGGCATTTAGAGTTTATGTCCTGCAATAAAAAATCATCGCTTATGTCCCCTCAACTGCTGTTAAAGACATTCTTATTCAGCCTGACATAGACAGGAAAAGGAGTAAATGGATGGCCAATATTCTGGAGTTTGACTTGGAAATAAATCCCACCAAATTGATCAAAGGTCAAGGTTTGGCCAAGCTGTTGGCTGAAGCAAACTGCATAGCCTTGGGGGTAGAGTTCATCGATGCAGGTTCGGAAAATCATCAGAATCAGTTGTTTGACGTAGATCCTCAGACAGAACCCCTATTGGGTCAATGTACTTGGTATAAGGATGTCATATACTTTCTGTAAGAGTTGTAGCCTCCAGACGGCCTGCAAAGAAACAAAGCAAGAGCTCTGAAGCTCAAGTCAGTCAGATACTGCTTGATCGATCAAGTGTTATACTGGAAAGACCCCCTGGGGGTGATTTTAAAATGGATGAATTCACAAGAGGCCAAAATGATCATGGCTGAATTTCAAAGTGGCCTATGTGGAGGGCACCATTCCTGGAAGGCCACAGCCCACAAAATTCTCAGAGTTGGGTACTACTGGCCCACCTTGTTCACTGATCTCCATAGAGGAGTTAGAGCCTGTATCCAATGTCAAAAATTTACAGGAAAACAACAACTCAGGTCCTTGCTGCTAAATCCTGTGGTTTTTTCGGGACCTTTCCAGTAGTGGGGCCTAGATTTCATTGGAGAAATTCACCCCGCTTCCAGTGGGCAGCACAGATGGATCCTGACTGCTACCGATTTATTTACCAAGTGGATCGAAGCTATCCCTACCATGAGTGCTTCCCACAAGGTAATCATTGGGTTCCTGGAAGACCTCATCACAAGGTTCGGTTGCCCAAGTAAGATTGTCACTGATAACACAACCGCTTTTGGGTCTGAGCCATTAGCTAAGTTCTGTGAGCAGTTTGAAATCAAACTGGTTCACTCCACTCCATATTATCCACAGGGCAACGGTTTAGCAGAATCCTCCAACAAGAGTCTGATAAGGATCATCAAAAGATTGTTGGAAGACAACAAGAAGGCCTGACATTCAAGATTAAATTTTTCTTTGTGGTCTGATTGAGTAGCCACGAAGAGGTCTATTGGCGCCTCTCCTTTCCAATTAGTCTATGGAGCAGAGGCTATTTTCCCCTCTCATTTAGCCATTCCTGTAGCAAAATTCCTCCAAGACCATCAGGAGGATCCTAATGACATGATCATAAGCATTCATCAGCTAGTATAAGTCCAACAGGTCAGGGAGCAGGGAATGGACAGAATTCAAGACCATCAACAAAGAATTAAACAGGTTTTTGATAAGAAGGCCAAAAATGAAGGATTTCGGATAGGAGACCTGGTGCTGAAATGGGATGCTCCTGAAGAAGACAAGGGAAAACACGGAAAATTTGAAGCCCTGTGGATCGGGCCCTTCAAAATCTCTGAGGTTTTCTCAAATAACACATATCGGCTGCAGGATTTGGAGGGTGAAGAAGTTTTCGGCGGCCCAGTGAATGGGCATTTTCTTAAAAAATATTTTGTCTGAGCCATCCATGGCTCCTATGTTTTGTAACTATTGTCCTTTCTGTTCTTTGTTTCTACTTTTATTGCTTCGTCTTAGTAAATGACTCCATAGCCCAACATCAAGGCACTAGAACTGAAAATGAGTCCTTAGAGCATCACAAGGATGACTCTATCGCCCATGGAGCCTAATGTTAGTAACATTTCTTGTCTGGAGCACAAGAGCCTTCTGGTCAGTGAGTCACATGAGAAGTGCCCGAGCGTAATGGAGAAAGCCTCATTTCAGACCCCCAAGCAAGCGAGCGGGCAAAGTTTTGTTGTCAGCGACCAAGATCCATCTACAAAGCTGATCGACGGTCATCGGCTTTTCGGGGATGTTAAGTTGCCCGGGGGTTTATCCTAAAAGGAAACACCCATAATTCAAGACAAATCTTGTTCGTCCGATCCACTTGGGACAGGTGGCATCCAGTTGGCGTATCAGGTATCGGTATTTCGGGAGACTCGGGACCTCCCATTCATAGCAGCTAAAATCGTCGATCAACGAAAAGCCGAAAGCGCCTTTGAAGGTAAGCACAGGGTCACAACCCGTGGCCACCTGGGAAATAAAGGAGCTGTACGAAGGAGGCCAAAGGCATCAGGTCCAGTCGCTGAAAGGTTCATCGCGTTCTCTGGGTGCCGTTTGATTCGACCTCAAGCCTGGTTTTCTCTTGAAGTAAATGAGGGTAAGGAAGAGTGGTTGAAACCTCTCTTCATGCATTAAGTGAAAGGTATGGAGGGCCTGGCGAGCGGTCTTCTTGAGAGGGTCCTGTGTACCCATTTTTTTAGAGAAGCCATGCCGAACTCTCGACTAGATAGAGAAGGTCTGCACACGCTAGCTTGGTTCTTAATGACTCAACTACTCCTCTTAGAGGAGCCATACACAGTTAAGGTGGCATCCAACAGGGATTACCCATCCAAATTTGGTTGAAGGGACACCAAGCCTTGAATGACTGGACATGTCGCCGCTAGGCGAATATTCTGAGTATATAGACTCAGTCTTTGTATTTTTGTAAATCATCGATGGTTGAGCTAGGCTCCCGGTTGTAAAAACTTGAATGAAGCACTGTTTATTGGTTATGCTGGACTCTTGAGACTTCTTTCCTTATGAATGTCAGTTCCTTTCATGTCTTTGTTTACACTGTATTAGAACAACTCAGAATTGGAGGATCCAGTCGAGTCGTGACTGTTATAGGATGATATTTGGATCACTGTAATAGAAATATTGTTCTAATCGGTCTCTGTTAATTTCTCAGCGCTGAACGACTTGGAATTGGAGGATCTAGTCAAGTTTTCCTTTCAGTTTCCCGAAGCCCTGAACCAGGAGGATCTTGTATTCATGGTTTTTCCTCTACAAACTGCTGAAAGGCCTGTCGCCTGAGGTAGTTTGTTCACTCTTTTCTCAAGTCTTCCACCTGCTCATCCTTTAATCGACTCCCTGACTGAAGTTAGACCAAGACCTCCTTTGTTCCTTACTTACCAGACCCAGTCCCTGAGTTTGAGTGATATTTCCCCAAGTCTCTACCCATTTGATCACCCCATTAAACAAATCGTGACGTAAAAATGATGGGTGTTGGGCTCTGCTCCTGCAATAAATCCAGGAGCGACTTCCAGCGCTAACAAGACTCTTTCCCATGGATCACAAGTCCTTGAGGTTTTTCTATGTATACTTCTTCCTCACTCATACCATTGAGAAACAAAGTCTATACATCCATATCATGTAATTTCCAATCCATTATAGAAGCAAGAGAAATTATGGTACGAATAGAAGTATACGTGGCCACAAGAGAAAACGTTTCCTAATAGTCTATTCCTTCTTTCTGAGATAATCCACAAGCCACAAACCTAGATTTGTATTTATCAATGTTTCCATCTACAACATTCTTAATCTTGTAAAGCCACCTGGAAGTCACAATAGACTTCCTTTTAGGTCTTGGAACAATATCCCATAAGTTTTTCTTCATGATGGATTGGTACTCCAACAT
>ML789271.1:532040-545270 GCA_009831015.1 Picea engelmannii
AAAGTGCCGAGATGAAATAATATTCTTTCTCGAAGTCTTCTTCCATTTTATTGAGTTCTGTTTCTATTGCTTTCTTATGGGGTTGGTCACTTTCATTTTCTACTGAAGCATGTTGTTTCCATTTTTTCTTACTTGGATTAGGGCAGTTAGTAGAAAATAGACCAAAATTTTGGCAATTGTATCATCTTAGTTTTGACATATCTCTTGACTTAAGTCCCTTAGCAAAATATTGCATTTTTCCTTTCTCTTGGTAGGGAAAATTTCCACCTTTTCATTTCTTTGCGCGAGCAACAAGAGAATAATTTTCTTCTTTTGGGAAATCACTTTTAGATAGGATTATGCCTTCTCCTTCAACACAATCAGTCCACAATCGTTCAAACAATGGTTTATTTTCTCAACCACTTACACCTTGAATAAATTGTTGCCATGAGCTGGGAAGACCATTGAGAGTTGTAGAAACAAGATCTTCATCATCTACTGCTTCGTCAATGGTTATTATCTTATCTCTTAACTATGATCTCTTTATGAAAAAGGTCATGATAGTATCATCCTTTGTTATCTTGAGGTTAGAAAGTTGTGACTGCAATGCTCTTTTTCTACTAAGATTCTTTGTCTCAAATAGAGTTGTCAAGGAATCATAGATCTCTTTAGATTTGTTCTTCTGAGATATATGATGGACGAAGTGATCTTTCACTAAGTCAATCAATATTCCTTTCTCCTTTGCTAGGTTCTTTTTGTATGTTTCTTTTCCATCATCATCTATAAGTGCGACAATCTCTTTCTTAACATAGTCATCCAGAGCCCCCCGGATGGGGTGCCACGTCACTTTGTCGAGACACGCAGGCGAATGCCGGGATGCACCATTAATATAACCCACTGACGACCATCCCTTCAACATTAAAATGGGAACGAGCCCGTGCAGGTTTAACCAGGGGACGAGGCCCTTCGTGCAAGTGAACAAGACGACGCACCAGAGCACTAGGAGTCTAGCCTTAATGGCCAAGGCAGTCACCGCCATTCTCATCTTTATCAACCGACTCGATAGCAATGAGAGGTATTCAATTTTCACAGAGCCAAACGCAGAGCCACTAGAGTTCTGGAGCAGGGTTATCCATCCGCTGGGAACTTTGGACACCTCCAGGTTCCTGCACGTGCCCAGGGCACAAGAAAATCATCGCATGGGTGCAGCTTGGTACTCATTTGAATCACGCAGGCAGAGGTAGAAGAAGTTCAAGAAGGCGTTGGCCTTGGCATCCTTGTGGAGAAACAGGAAGTTCGGGAGACCTTGAACACCTCCCATGGCGTACGTGGAAGAGATTACCCTAGACGAGGCCATGCAAAGTTATCCTGAGAACCCTCGTTTCAAAGTACCGAACAATTGGACTCCTCACACCGATTTTGGCAATGAAGACAAGATTTCAGCTCCAGGAATACCGCGCGGTCACAGAGCAACTCACTCGGCAGAGGAATTCACCACCTGCTATGTTGAGGAAGAGGTATTGTGCTGTGCAAATGAAAATACCGACCCACCCAGTGGCACACCTCCAGAGGAAGCGAATCAGCCGAACAAGCGACAAACACATCAAGTCAGTGAAGCAAATGAAGGCGAAGGAGAAATCCATGCACAAGAGCCATTTCCCTTGGCCTCTGTTGAAGGAATTTGGGACGACCAACCTCCTTTCACCAAACCGGTTTACTTAGCACTAATATTTGAAATAAGGAGAAAGATGGATGATCATATCTTTCGAACCGTTCAAGTCAACCAACGACTTGATATGCTATACACTGCACACTCCAGGACTCTCCCGAGAAGGCAATGCCCTACGTGCGCGCAAGCTTATGCAATTCCTGCAGGATGGCGAAAGAACGAGGAAGAGGATGAGCCGACTAGTTAAAAGGTCTTTTGATGTCCATAGTTAGCAATCTCTTTTTGTTTCAGAACAAGGCTTTAGCCCAATTAAATCATAGTAATGATGTAAGTAGGTTGTTATATTATAGACTGAACCTAATGACCATGCATCCTGGTTTCCTTCGGGCAGGACAACACTCTGATAATTTTGTTTGTTTGAACACAAGTGGCATAGAATGTCCAGTTGTCTCGGTTTCTTGTTCAGGCGGGACAGCTGGCATACAACTAAACTCTATAACTCTACAACTCTAATATAAACAGGCTCCTCCCCTTTTTTATTTACAAAAAGAAAAACATAGTCGTCCATATCATTTTCTTCTAGAATATTGTTAATCATGATCTTCCATGAGCTAAATTTCATGGCTCCATCAAGCCTATCTTCATCTCAGAGGGTCATGAGTGTAGTTTCCATTTTAAACTATATGCCAAGAAATGATCTCAGAAATATTGATGCGAATGTGCCCTGTTATACTGCAAGGATCTGTAGACTACAATATCTTGACAATTGAGCTCTTCTTAAACTTCATGTTCTGATACCATGTTGAAGTTTCTATGTGAAACAATTATTTATAATTTAATCTATTATATAAATGCACTATGAAAAAAATACAAAAGAACATAAATATTTCGTACAAAGAATATATTTTTATTCAATGAAAAATACTTGGTATTGCTAGTGCATTTTATTTATGTCAAATGTCTACCTAACTCCAAATATTAACTTTTTATTTAGAAAACTTTATAATATCATCACTTCCTACTACTCTTAATTATGTTTGTTATCACTTAGAATTACAATCTAAAAACCATTTACTTTGGGTGATGATTTGTCTTGACTATCGTTGAGTTAATAAATATATGTAGTGATAAGTAAACCAGGTCTTTTGTATTTCCATGATAGAGAATGGAAACCAAAATTGCCAAAACTCTAACATTCCTAAATTTGGAGCTAATTCTGCTATGTTAGTTAAAAAAGTAAAATACAATGACCAAAACTTTATAAAAAATGATAATAGAAAAAATGAAATAAAGGTTCTCGAAATAGAACATTCAATCAATATAGTATCAAAGAACCAATTTGAGACTTTACATGATTAAAATAATAATAAAGAGTTGATGTGTAAAATAATTAAAAATATAATATGTAACTGTTAAGTAAAAAATGACTCTCTAGTGAGATTAGAGGTTACTAAAAAATAAAATAAAAATAAAAGAAGAGATTAAAATGAGAAAAAAATAAAATAAATAAAAATGAAAAAAATGATTAAAATGAGATCAATTAAAATAGTAAAGATAAGAGGGAGAGGCCCGTACGGGTGTAGACGGATTGGCAAGTGTCGTGTATATGGAAGGAAATTTGTAAAATGAAGTCTCATGTTCGATTCTCACTCGAACTTACTCGTGCACCATTCTTGCGGGCTGGGTGGTTGCACCTGGGGTTATAGTGGTAGCCGTTGGGGATCGACCCCGTGTCACGCGAGTACGAGAACCGCGAAGTTGTCGATTCCCCCAGTAAAAAAAAAAAAAATGATAAGAGGTAGAGGAAATTGAGGATAAAAGTAGGGAGGTAAAAGAGTAATAGAAAATTAATGAAGTAATTAACTTAAAAAAAGTTTAGATTAGGGTAATGAAAATAGGAGTTGTAAACCTTAAAAAGGCAGTAAAATTAATGAAAATTCAACTTAAAGGAGAAAACATGTATAAAATAAATTAATAAAAATAAAGAAATGGGGGTTGTAAAAACTAAAAAGGGAAACAAGATCAACTACCTGGAGAGATTAAAATGAGATAAATTAAATTATGTGAAAGTTGATTGAAGAGTGAGTAAGTATTTAGGTTGCGGTCAGGGAGATGGAATGGATTTGGTGGACCTCAACTCTGAGGAAACCCTAGCCCCAAATTCAGCGCAGACTGTTGCAGACTAGCCACAGAACACTGGCGCGATGATTCTTTAGCGACCAACGGATGACAATTGACTCCTACTGACATGGCGGAATGGGCACAGAAGAGGGGGGCCAACCCCCCTCATATCACAATATCACCACCAACGACCGCTCTGGCACCAGAGCGAAACGCCCCATGTTCGAGCCTCCCTTACAGGTACGCGAACAACTTCTGGCCAGAGAACAAGGCCTCACAAAGGAGATGGAGATGGAAGCGAGAACATCCCATCCAAAGGCACCTCGCGGATGGGATCCAGGTAAATGCATACCGCAAATGGAGAAAACACCAAGATACCTTATCAGCTCAACCAGAGTAGGGGAACACACCCAATTTATGAGAGAACACGCCCTCATTGGCAAGTTCCTGGGTCTCTGGCCAACAAAGAGGGATCTTAACAAATGGATCAAGCACCCCAAAGGGGACTATGAGGTCCAACTTAGCTCCAAAGGCTTCTTCACAATCATCCTGTACAATCCAGAAGACAAAGAGAGGTTATTTGAAAACAGGACGTACTTCTACAACTTAGCAGGGCTATTCTTGTGCTTTTGGACTGAAAGATTCAGCCCTGACAAGGAAGACTTCACCATGGCCCCTGTATGGATCCTGCTATATTCCTTACCACAAGAGTTTTGGCTAAAAGAGATTCTCATGGGCATAGGGAATACTCTAGGCCAGTATGTCAAAGCTTCAGAGGCCACAAGACAGAGAAAATATACTTCATACGCCAGGATCTGCGTCTACATGAACATTTCCAAGGCACTACCTGGAGCGGTGACTCTCGAATACCAGGACGAGGACTGGCAACAAACTCTAGATTATGAACACATTCCCTTTCAGTGCAGGAGATTTCATGAGCACGACCACCTCTTTAGAGATTGCCCACTGATCAAACCAGCCACCAAAGAAAATGACACCACACAGAAAGATGGCTTCACCATGGTAGCAGCAAAGAAGAGAAACCCTCCAAGGAGGAAGATCCCAGACCCTAGACAAAATATCACAACCAAAAACTCTTATGAGATTCTGAACCAGCTGCCAGAAGATGAGGAAATCCAAGATCAACACAAGGAACCGCAACAGGCCCATGGGGACATTCCAAATCCTCCCCCCCCTCCCCAAAGTCATGAAACCTACACAGAAGAAAGAGGAGACATGGATGGGGACACCCCAATGCATTTGGACGACATAGATCTAGTGGGCATAGATCTGGAAAAGCTCGAGGAGGCCCTGAATAAAAAGGATCTGCAAACCCTTCCCGAAGAATAACTACGCAAGGTACATAAAGTATTTCTCAACTCCTCAGTAGGATCTACAACACGCCTGGCCATAGCCACAGACATGAGTTCGGGCTCGAAAAGAGTCCTTCGTGAGAACAAAAGAAGAGGGCGAAAAACAACGCAACAACTTATCAAAGAGGCGGGCAACCTCATGATAAACTCATGACATATCCACAAGCTTTCGAAGGGATACCTCCACCCAACACCACCCTCTCAATGATGAAGATCCTCACCTGGAACATTAGAGGACTGAACGGTAGATCCAAACAAAGGATCCTCCGAGATTGTATCAAGGAAGAAAGCTCAGACATTCTAATGTTACAGGAAACCAAATGTACTGGAATAGAAGCTGAAACCATCTTCTAGCATATTTGGAGAGAATGCAACTCCATATCAATAGACTCCACAGGCGCCTTAGGAGGTCTTGCTATCCTTTGGAATCCATCCAAAATCACTATCAAAAAACCCTTTTCAATTGTAGGTACAATAACGGCTCACTTTGAGGTCATTGGCTCGAATCAGGAAGGATCCATCACTAATGTATAGGACCCCCATAGCCAACAGGACAAAGACAAACTCATGGAGCGGCTCGAATTAATCAAGACTCTGGTGACAACAAAAAACTGGATATTAGGAGGCGACTTCAATATGATCCTGTCGCTGGAGGAAAATCAAGGAGGCACCAAAAAACTCAAGCAAGACAGTGGTAAGTTCAAAACTCTCATTGATCATCTAAATCTTGTCGATATAGAAAATAACAATGGCACCTTCACCTGGTCCAATCGCAGATCGGGAAACCAACACATTGCTTGTCGCCTGGAACGCTTTTTGGTAACTGAGGAACTAATGGAGGTAGGCTCTTATCTGGAAAGCCTTATTCTTCCAAAATCCATCTCAGACCACTGGCCTCTTGCTCTTAATTTAGACACGGGAGAAACACCCAAGTACAAGCCCTTCCGCTTTGAGAAATTCTGGCTCTCTCACCCGGATTTCCATCAGCTAGCAAAATTCTAGTGGGCATAGGAGGAAATAGATCATGACACCACCATGTATAAATTCCAGCAGCGCCTTAAAAACTTCAAGCAGTTGCTGAAACATTGGAACAAGAACAACTTTGGGGACATACTCCAAAGCATAAAGGACATAGAGAGCAAGCTGGTGGAGATACACAAAACTTTTATTTCAGGATCCCGGACTACTGAACTAATGAGAGAGGAGGCGAAGCTCCAAGGGAAATCATAAGAGAGAAGGAAGCAAGAGGAAGTTCTATGGAAACAAAAATCCAGAGTACAATGGCTCAAGGAAGAGGAAAAGAACACAAAATTCTTCCACGGAGCTATGGTGCACCGTTTCCACGTCAACATAATCACCCACTCAAAGGACAGCCAGGGAAACCCAGTCAGAGAACACTCTCAAATTGAGGCTGAGCTGATCAACTACTACCATGACCTTCTAACGAAAACCAAGGAGGATAGAACGATAGCGATCCAGAGAGTCACCAGACACATACCCTCGCTGGTAACCTCAGAGAAAATTTATGCCCTAACACGACCCATCAACCAAGTGGAAGTGGATCAAGCAGTAAAAGCTATTCCTCCAGGAAAATCCCCTGGCCCGGATGGGTTCACCACTGATTTTTTCCACCACTGCTGGGACCTGGTCAGGAAAGGCGTATGGGAGGTAGTAGAGGAATTGAGAGCATCAGGTCTAGTCCTACCATCTCTCAATGCTACCTTTCTCACCCTCATTCCGAAAGAAGAATGGGTCACAAACCCTAAAAAGTTCAGACCCATCGCCCTCTGCAATGTCATCTACAAAATCATAACGAAGGTGGCGGCCAATTGACTCAAACCTACATTGACACATGTCATCTCCAAGGAACAAGCAGGGTATGTAGAAGGAAGACAAATTATGGATAGCGTCATCTGGGCTCACGAGGTTATCCACTCCCTCGAGACTTCAAGGACCCTAGGTATGCTAATCAAACTTGACCTTTCAAAAGCTTTCGACAGGGCTAACTGGCAGTACCTTCCGACTGTCTTAGAATCATTTGGATTCGATCGGTGTTGGGTAAATTGGATCCTAAATCTCACCTCCTTAGCCTTCTTCTCCATCCTAGTGAATGGGGTTTCGTCCAGGCCTTTCTCACCTTCCAGGGGTATCAGGCAAGGTTACCCCCTCTCGCCCTTCTTATTTGTACTTATGGAGGAAGGCTTGGGACGTTACATCAAGGCAACAATCACCGACGACTCTCTCAATGGCTTGCCCCTACACAACATTCAGCTAGCGCCCTCTCACAGTCAATTTGTTGATGACACCCTCCTTCTGAACTCCCCAACGGTCCAGGAGGCCAACCGACTCAACTTTATCCTCTATGAATTCACTGAAGCCTCGGGTATGGCTCTCAACTTAGACAAATCCAAACTCTAATTTTTTAACACACTGGCTTCTGTTCAGATCCACATTTCCAGACTTCTAGGAATACCCAAGAGCTCCCTTCCATCCAACTATTTAGGTGTTCCCCTCACGGGTGCGGATGCTAGATCCATTTCCTGGGATATCCTTCTCCTTTCCATCTCTAACAGGCTAAGCAATTGGACCTTCAGACCCCTCAACATTTCTTCTTGGCTGGTCCTCCTCAAGTCCGTCTTGCAAGCCCTACCTACTTACCTCTTCACCGCCCTTGCGGCCCCCAAACAGGGTATCAGAGCCATCAAGAAACTCTAGCGAATCTTCCTCTGGCATGGTCACAAACCTAATAAGAAATGGGCACTAGTAAACTGGGACATGCTCTATACACAAAAAATCCTAGGAGGATTGGGACTCCGGGATCCAGGGAAACTAAATCAAGTAATGGGGGCCAAAATCTGGTGGCGATGGCTAAAAACCCCAAACGCCTCTTGGGCGCAAATGTGAAAGCAAAAATACGCCCCCCTTACACCAGATAATCAACTAATTAGGCACAATAACATAATTCAAGGCTCCAATATCTAGAACACAGCCTGGAAAAGTCACACGCTGGTTCAAAATCATGCCTTTTGGGAAGTCCAAAATGGAGAAAGCGCCATGTTCTGGCAAGACTTGTGGTAGCAATTTAAACCCCTGGACGAAATGGAGGAGATAACCAATATCAAACGAGCTCTCAACCAAGATACCTCCCTAAGGGTAAAGGATCTCTGGAAACCTCAGGAACAACGACATCCATGGTGTCAATGGAAAATCTCTAATCAGGATCTCGGAGTCCCAGAGAATCACAATCTACAGAACTGGCAATTTCAAGGTAAATGCCGAAAAATACCCAATAGAGAAGGCCGGACATCCTCAGATGGGGGTATTCCACAGTTGGCACTTTTTCAATAAAGGAAGCTTACTTCCTACAGGGCAATCACCAGGATAAAAATAAGGAGCCCATATGGAACAAAGTTTGGAACCCCGCTCTCTAGCCCAAGGTTTCCACCTTCCTGTGGCTTGTGGTACACAACCGAGCCCTAACCTGGGACAACCTTAGGAAAAGAGGCTTGATTGGACCATCCCTTTGTGTTCTCTGCCACCAGCAAGAGGAAACCAAAGAACATCTCTTCAATAGATACCACTTCAGCCAACAAATTTGGGACCAAGGAGCGCAAATAATGCGCAAATCCAACCAACATCAGAGCAGCATCAATGACACAATTGAGAATTGGGACTCCATCACTTACAATAATCCCCTTCTAAATCATATCTAACAACTTCTACCAGGGTTCATTCTCTGGCAAATCTAGAAGGAGCGGAACAAAAGAATCTTCTACTCCCAAGCTTCCTTGCCAGATTCCACCTGGGAGAAAATAAGCTCACTAATCAAGGAAACTATCAGAAGTAAATCCTGGAAAGAAGAGGACCTTAACTGCAACCTAGAGGAACATGCATTCTTCAAAGTTGGCAGCCCATTCTAATCAATCAACTAGCACCAAGGATGCATAAGCACCAACAGACCAGCCCAACTACCTGGTCCCCCCCTCCAACAAATTTCATAAAGATAAACTTTGATGGGGCTTCCAAATACAACCCGGGACCAGCGGGATATGGAGCAGTACTCAGAAATTCCAATGGCAAGATCCTACAACTCGTTGTTGTTTTCCTAGGGGAAACAACCAACAATGTGGCAGAGATAAAAGGATTATTGAGGGGTCTCCAAACAACTATTGACAAATATCATCACAAGATTATCCTGGAAGGGGACTCTCAACTTGTCATCAAGCTAATCACCAAGATCCTTCATGGATGCAATCCTTCAAAAATATCACCAAGTTGGTGACTCTCTGGGTTTCTAGAGGACTTTGCTCGCCTCCTCCAACCCAATCTCAGCATCATACCCTCCCACGTGAAGCGGGATGCAAACAAGACAGCGGATTGCCTGGCAAATGAAGGAGTCGAAATGGAAACCGAACACTTCTGTTGGGAGGCCCACATCTCGAAAGACTCAGACATCTCAACTCGGTGCCAAACCTTAGCCACCATAGATCTACAACCCCCGAATGGGGTGCCACGTTGCAGAGCGGGGCCACATGAGACAATGCTAGGATGCACCATTAATACATCCACCAGCGACCATCCCCTCAGCCATTAACCAAGCATGAATCCGTGCAGCCATATCCAAGCGATGAGCCCCTTCGCGCAAGTGATCGGTACAGTGCACCAGCGCCCTCGAAAGCAAGACGTAATGGACATGACGGTTGTTGTTGTCCTCCTCCTTATCACCCGCCTTGGTAGAATTGAGCGACATTTGCCCATCGCAGCGTCGAGTGCAGAGTTAATTTTAGCAGAGCGACAGTTTGTGAACCCACCGGAGCTTTGGAGTAGAGCCCTCAACCTGCAAGGGACCTTGGTCATCTCCAGGGTGTCCACCATGCCCAGAGCACGAGGTAAGCCGTGCAGGGGTGCCGCTTGGTACACAGCCGAATCTCGCCGCCAAAGACAGAAGAAATTTGAGAAGGTGTTAGCCATGGCCTCCTTGCGAAGGCGTAGGAAACCACGAACGCCTCCAATGGTGTACATGGAAGAGATCACCTTGGAAGACGCCATGAAAAGATATCCCAAGCTCCCTTTGTTCACAGTCCCGGACAATTGGAAACCACCCACTGATTTTAACACTAATGACAAGATTCTTCCTTCGTGCACACTGCTTGGCTCCAGTGCAAATCGCCCAACGGAGAATTTTACCACCTGCTACGTTGAAGAAGAGACCCCGTCTTGTACAAAGGGAAGAAGAGACTCACCCCCCAATGCACCTATGGAGGCGACAACCCAGCTTTATAACTGACCGACACATCACGACTGCGCAACACATGTAACTGAGGGAGCAATAGGGCCTATCCCCTCAGCCTCCGTTGATGGCCACTGGCAGGACCAACACCCCTTCACCAATTCGGGGTACCTCGCTCTAATCTTCGATATGCGACGACTGTTGGACGACCAAATCTTTCGCATCGCTTGCATCGACCACCGACTCGACATGCTGTTCATGACTCATTCCAGGACGCTCCCTAAATGACAATGCCCTACGTGAGCACAAGCTTACGCATTTCCAGCAGGATGGCGAAAGCACGAGGACGGGGACGAGCTGACCGGATAAGAGGTTCAATGATGTTCTTGGTTAGAATTTTTTTTCTGTTTCCGAACCAGGCTTTTGCCCATTTAGATCTTAGCTATTTTGCAATTAGTTTTTTGGCATACAATTTAAACTTAATGGCTGGAAGTCCTGGTTTCCTTCGGGCAGGACGACACTATGATAATTTTGTCTGTTGGGAAACAAATGGCACAGGATTCCCAACTGTCTCAGTTTCCTGTTTAGGCGGGACAACTGGCATCATAAACAAACACTGTAACTTGCTAATGATAATATAACAGGTTCTATCCTTTTTTACTTAAAAAAAAAAATGGGATAAATTAAAATAGTAAAGATAAGAGGGAGAGGAAATTGAGGATAAAAGTAGGGAGGTAAAAGAGTAATAGAAAATTAATGAAGTAATTAACTTTAAAAAGTTTAGATTAGGGTAATGAAAATAGGAGTTGTAAACCTTAAAAAGGTAGTAAAATTAATGAAAATTCAACTTAAAGGAGAAAACATGTATAAAATAAATTAATAAAAATAAAGAAATGGGGGTTGTAAAAACTAAAAAGGGAAACAAGATCAACTACCTGAATGAAAAGTCAACTTAAAGAAAAAACTTGTATCAAGATAGGATAGAAATATTACGAATGGTGGAATACTAGGATTGGTTAAACTTGTATCCATCTTACTGATTAAAATTATAGTGATGCTTTTCAATTTTTCTATGAAAAAAGAAATACTTTGGCCAATATATGATTTTCCATAGTAATAATAAATTTGATAAACACCTTGGCCAAGCATTAGGTAAGATTTGTCATTGACAATTCTAAATAATATATTAAGTGTTTTATAAGGTTAAAAAATAAATAAATTTTATATTCTTCTTGACCAAAATATTAAATATATGGTATGCCCTAGATGCAAGGAAAATAAATTAGAACAAGTAGAAAGAAATGGTGAATACTTTGAATATTTAGACTTTATTTATTTGAGATAATGAACAACCACTTTTAAAGACTTTTGAAAAATGGGGTTTTTCTTTCTCGATGAGCAGAGATTTGAAAGATTCAAGCATGTCGAGCCCCGAAGCAAATGTGTGTTAGAATAAAGCTTACTTTAGTAAGAGATAACTGTTGTAACTGTGAGTTTCAACCATTACTGTTGTAACTGTGAGTTTCTAGGTTTACTATTATTAGCTAATCAGATCCACTTAAGTCAGTGATCTACATGCTATATATGTAACCTCCATTTGTTTGTTAAGCAATGAAAAACGTTTTGTGTTGTGTGAATTAATTCTTCCAATTTTAACTTGGTATCAGAGCCGGAGTAATGCTACCATGAGGTTGAACGTTGTGTGCAAGAGTGCGTGAGCAGTCTAAGCGTGAGAGGTAATGTCAATGCGTAGAGGAGATCGCAGAGCAGGTCACTCTTTCCGTTGCCGTTGATTGCCGTCGCATATCGCTGGGGGTAACCATTGCTGAGTTGTTGCGTGGAGCTGTTCGTGGAGCTATGTGTGGTGAGTATTCTTGCATGCATGGAGTCTGGAGCATGAGGTTGGAGCGAATGTGCTAATCATGAGGTTGTTGGTGCGGTGAGGTTGCTACAGCGTGAGTTTTTTTTTCGAGTTATTCACGATTTGCATGCATGCATATGTGGAGCATTGAATAAGATTTGAATGCGTTGGATTGTTTGAGAGTGAGGTTTAAAATTTTATTTTAAATAAAAAAGGGGATATTTTGAATATTAAAGTGAATGCATGTGGATAAAGTAAATGCATGTGTATACGTGAAGTTATAAATCCTTTTATTAAAGTGGGCAAGAGATTTAAGGATGAAGGAAGGTGAAGTGGAAGTTAGTTTGCATTCTGAAGTTGCACTATAATCCAAAGGACAATGCATCAAGGGTGCAATAGATCTCTCCATAAAGTACGATTACCTGACTAAGGAGCTGCCGCATTCAGAGCAAATGGCCATCGAAAATATTTCAGCGTTTGGTATTTCGGTGTGGATAGATATGAAGGAAGAACCACCATAAACAGTCACTGCCGTTCTTTTCTACTTATATATGTATGTGTGGTGTGTTTAAATTTTGTTTATGTATGTTAGATATATTATATGTGTGTGAGAGAGTGTGTTTTTATTTGTAATCAAATGATGAAGAACCAAATATGTAACAGAGTGACATAATTCAGGCTTGTTCTTCTTCATGTTCTTCGGAGCTATAAGAAACACATGACTGGTTGAAGTCTGTTAAAAACTGAAGATTATTGTTGTACTTCAGTGCTTCAAAGTCAAAAGTTACAGGTTACCTTATTGTTTTGCAATGTGCTATTGTTCAAGTGTTTATGTAAAAATAAGAACTTGTATATTGATGCAAGCTGGTAGCCCCAGTTTCAAGTACAATGTTTTTATTGGAAGTCACCTTGTGTAAAGGAATGTTGAAGACATTCAGTATCCAAACTGTTCTTCTATATACTGAAGGATAGACGAAAGCAAAAATCCGACAGATGA
>ML789272.1:49009-72882 GCA_009831015.1 Picea engelmannii
TGCATAGATTCAATGGTTCAGATCACTTCTAGCTCAACGACTCAGATTAGATCGGGATTTTGCACATCGCGATTACTCCCACTTATCCTTGTTCTTTAAAAGGCATGCAGATTATCTCTGATCCAACGATGATCGGGTCTTGCACTTGGATCCAGCGGTTACTGAGTCATCTCCACAACCATACCAATACTCGCACTCCACGCAGAGATTCAATGGTCTAGATCATTCTTTCTTTAACGGCTACGATCAAATCATGAAATCGCATATCGCAATTTCGGTGTTTTCGTTGTGATTGAACACGGGACTCATGAAACTTTGATTCCCAATTCGCCGATGAGCATAACTCCGACAACGCTCGATCCTATGCCACCTGTCCTTGCGAATGGACGGTCCCTAATCCTTCGGGATTTCACCTCTGCACAGTAGGACTTAACCCCTGCGTTTAACCTCTGCGCAGCTTCTGAAGATCTGACGGCTACCGGCCTTTCAGGAAATTTAAGTGGGATCCAACGGTCACTGGATTTCTGTCTTCCTTTTTCCTCTGTAAGCTCTTGTTGCGCACGTTTTCTTCAAAGCTGTTCCTCCTGAGCTTTTACTTCCAAATCCCCACGGGGTTTTATCCTTCTTATCCTGATGTCTCCACTGTTGCCATTAATGACAACAACCATCAACACGTGTCCATTGCTTGTTCAATATTTTCCAACACATTCTCCGTCAGAGGAAGCCTCTAAGTTTATAAATGTGAAATATACACTCAACATTGGGACCCAGACCGCTTTCGGCATTTCCATGACCAGCCAGTAGAATAATGATTCATAAATACTTTCAAGTCCTACTGGCCGACAGTGGTGTCAGTCGATTTTCGTGGGTTGACGATACCAACCTCCACAGTGTACTTCAAGTCTAATTGGCCGACAGTGGAGCCAATCCGGTTTAGTGGGTTGACGTGACGAATATCCACTTTGTAATAAAATAATGAGCATATTGGAAACTTGGAGCACTTCTCCAACTTTTGGTGTGGTTTGACCCGCATTTCCAAGATTCCTTTTTACGTGTCGTTTTGAGTATGACTACTGGTCGGGAAATCTTGCACGACTACCCCACCAGATCTTAAGTATGATTTACTTTTCTTAGTGGAAAATAAAGTTATGATTTGGTCGGAAGAATCTTGCACGATTTCTACCGCCAAATCTCTAAAAGTAGATTGAGTGGAAGACATGTAGGGTCCAAAGTCTTGTCGAGACTCATCGATGAAATGATTCTCTTCTCCACAAATTTGTATATAAGGAGAAGAAGAGTTCATTCTCAAGAAGGTGTTTTTTTTAGAGTTTCAAGTCAGTAAGTCTGTAAGTTGTACGAGTCTTTCTAAAGCTCTCTTCTGTCTGAGCTTTTGAGTCATTCTGTGTGCAAGTCTGCATAAGTTTGTATGTGTGTGAGCGAGTAGAGCATCCTGCTCATATTGTATACCCTGGATTTAGAGCTTTGGCTCTCGGTTTTAATATAAAGACTTCCGCAAGCGTTTATGATCTCTGAATATTGTCTCTTTATTGTGCATCTATTATAATTCTCGTTTCTACTTGCCTACCATTGCAATCTGTGTTCCCTGAAAGATTATGTGCCGAGGTTCTCCCAAGAGATAGATAAAGTTCTCTCACCCTAGATATAAGGTTCTCGGAAGGAAGCTGGTCGAAGTTCTCTTAGGTCCTGAAGCACCCGTAGTAAGTCCCGCAAGGCAGGAGGCCGCTTAGGGAAGTTTTAGGTGTTGGGTTGTTTTAAGGTTCGTTAGGAGTTTTCGAAAGGTTCACATAAGGCCAAGAGGTGGGGTTCACATAAGGATCATCTTGGGGTTCACCAGGATAACTGGATTGGTTCTGCAGAGAGTAGCAAGCTGTAGAAGGTCAAGTAGTAGAAGGAGA
This sequence comes from Picea engelmannii, assembly GCA_009831015.1. NCBI lineage: Eukaryota > Viridiplantae > Streptophyta > Pinopsida > Pinales > Pinaceae > Picea > Picea engelmannii. The sequence continues at coordinate 50,926 of ML789272.1, forward strand.
CAGGCGCACGCAACAGATCAATCTTCAAGCTTCATTTTCCGTCAGAGGAAGCCTTTGAGTTTATAAATACCAATGATAACAGATCTTTCGCTTTGTTAAGTTTTGCTTTAAAATAAAAGAAAGAATCTAGAGCCTTTTCAAGAGTCTCGGGCCTTTGAAAGACAAGGTTTCCACTCTTGCGACTCTCTGAAGCCGTATCAGAAGTCTCGGGCCTTTGAAAGACAAGGTTTCCACTTCTGTGACTTCTTGAAAGAGTAACTAGTTTCTGCCTGAGCAGTCGGCCAGGAAACTATCTGACATTCTCTCTCTCCGGAGCAGAGGACTAAGATTAAACGCCCTATTTTCTGTGCAGTTATAGTTATCTCTCCTATAACATATGGATTCTTTAGTTTCTTTCCGAGAATTAAAAAATGCTGAAGATCAAAGTACATCTGGAGGAGGCTCTGTTAGTAGTCTAGAGTCTATGTTTGCTAATAATAGATCCCATAGTCTAAATTATGCCAGCATTGAAGAAGTAGAAACTCATCCTCAAGCTGCTTGGAAATTACCCGCTATATCTCCCAACGAAGTCTATAAAGACCTAAATATGTTTCATCTCAAGGTTGTCTCTAGGGTAATAGTAAAAGAATAAGTTAGTCGGATACAACAAAACAGTGATGTCAACCAGACTATTTCCTTGATAAATGTCAAAGAAGTCCAAAATGAAGCCAAAAAGCATGGAACAAATTATTTACATTTTGGATGCATCCAAGTTGGAATTAGTCCCTTGGTTCACAAAGGAATTGATGCCTATGCTCTGTGTACAGTCAGGGACATGACACACAAAATATTCACTGATTCATTGATAGGAGGAATAGTAGCCCCTCTTTCAAATGGTCCTGTTTATTTTGATTGTTTTCCAAACTTCTCTGTATATACTTTTGATGATAACCTTGGAGACATATTAAAACTCCAAATCAGAACCACTGGATTTGATATGTACCAAACTAGAACAAATATATCTATCCAAACTAGGGGATGCTTCAAACATACCAATACCCTATTCCCGACAGTCTTGCATACTCCTAGCCGAACTTCTCAATCTAGTACTTTGGTTCTAACTGACCCTTTAAATCAAAAAATGGAGCATCAAACAATTCGTTGGGAAAATTTTTCTTTTCCCACAGACTGAGTCATTCATACACCAAAAGCTCCTATTCCAAGGTCGATCGCTTCTGCCCAAATAAAAGAATCTGCATCCTCTGCAGTTATTTCCTTTCCACAAAAATTCTTATCGCATAATAATTCTTTAGTCTCATCCTCATCCTCCACTTCATCCTTTTGCCTACACCCTTGATTAGAATCTCTTGCAAACTCCATTGGCCATGTTCCTTTTGCAGTTCAATGCTTAGATTGCAGGAAATTAGTAACCCTATCCAGCCTTTCTGCATTCACAGAAGAAGATCAATTACAATTTGAACATGTCAATCATAATCCACGAACTAACCTTCCACCGCCCCATTCTACTGCAAAAGAACCTTGTCCACACCCACAGTGTTTTGACTTTCCTTTCCCTCATGAACCACATATTCTTGTTGTACAGATAAACCCATGTACAAAAATTAACAGAAGATGCCAAACGGTTATACCAGAAGACATCAGAAGACCATATGCTCCTGAAGTCAAAAAATTCCGTTCTCTAATGATGGGATGTGAAAAACATAAAGTAAAAGCAGATTGGATGAAATATATATTAAATTGGGATCTCTTTACTCATCCAAATGCCGAAGCTTTTGCTTCAAATAGCTCAAATGAAGAAAAACTAAGCTCATCTAAGGAATGGAAAGATTATATGGATGAAAAGGATATGTTCATCTCCTTTATGAATGGAGGACTAAAAGAAGAATTTTGATCCCAAGAAATTGCTCTAAAAAGGCTTTGGAACCATGTTCAATTAAGCCTACATGTTGTTCTGTCCAGACACTCTCCATCTCAGATTTAGGAAAAGAAATAGGTAAACTTAAAAAGTTCATCAAAGAACAAGAAAACAAGACAGAACAAAAAGAAGAGCAAGTATTTCCAATTCAACATCAAAAATTCCATGTCCTTATGGATTTAAAAATTCAAGGAATGCCTTTTCATTTGAAAACTCTGCTAGATACAGGATCTGACCTCAATCTTTTGAATAAGGAAATTATTCCTGTAAATTTCTAGCAAAAGACTCAAGCAAGTGCTGTTGGACTTGGAAATATTCCAACATGAATCTCCTTTCAAATTCTTGAAGCCACTCTCTGCTTCAAACAATATTGCATGCACTTAAAATTCCTGCTAGCTGACATTCCTATAGCTTGCATCTTGGGGACGCCATTCCTTGTAGCAGTTGAACCCCATGGATCCACTATGCTAGCAAATAATAGACCTGGTTATTTTATTACCATTCCCTCTGTATCCAAAGACAAAAAAGTTACCATAAATCTTCCTTTTGTATCTATCCCCAGGATATCCAATATGGTACAAACCATAAAAAATAAAATCCTCAAAATTGAAGAATTAAAGGGACAACAATCTGGGATAAGAATAAGAGAGCAGTTAAGCCAAAATCAAATTCAACAGAAAATTCTTCTGTTGAAGCAAGAATTCATTGATCAAGTATGCTCAGAGAATCCCACAGCTTTTTGGAAGCAAAAGAAGCATGAAGTCTCTCTTCCATACAAGGAAGACTATCAAGGAAAACCTTGTAAGAGCAGAGCCATTCCTATGAATGCTGAATACCAGAGATTGTGTGCAGAAGAAATTAAGGGTCTCCTTAGTAAAGGGCTCATCAGAGAATCTACTAGTCCTTGGAATTGTTATGGGTTCTATGTGAACAAACATTCTGAACAAGTAAGAGGCATTCCCAGGCTAGTAGTAAATTATAAGCCTTTAAACAAAGTCTTAGCTGATGATACATACCCCATCCCAAACAAAACTAGTTTGGTTACAAGGATTGTTGGTGCAAAAATATTTTCAAAGTTTGATCTAAAATCAGGATTTTGGCAAGTGGCTATCAAAGAAGAAGATAAATTTAAAACAACTTTCAGTGTCTTAGTTGGACATTATGAATGGAATGTTATGCCATTTGGCCTAAAGAATGCACCATCCAAATTTCAAAGGGTCATGGATGATACATTAAAACCCTACTTTGACTGGCTTATTGTATATATTGATGACATACTTGTCTTTTCATCCTCTGTAGACCAACACTTCAAACATCTTAAGAAATTTTTGCAAATAATCAAGCAGGCAAGCCTAGTATTTTCAAAAAAGAAGCTTGAATTATTCAAAACAGAGATCAAGTATCTAGTTCATACTATAAAAAATGGAGAGCTTACTCTACAGACACATGCTGTAGAATTTGCTGACAAATTTCATGACAAAATAACTGAAAAGATTCAGTTACAAAGATTCTTGGGTAGTTTAAATTATATCAGTCATTTTTATAAAGGTTGTGCTCAAGATAGGAAATTATTAAATGACAGATTGAAGAAAGACCCTAGTCCTTGGACTGAAGCACATTCTCAGGCAGTCAGAAATATAAAAGCCAAGGCCAAAAATCTCCCTATATTGCATATTTCTGATGATGACCTTCCTAAAATAGTTGAAACAGATGCTAGCAACATTGGATGGGGAGCGGTCCTCAAACAAATCAGGGATCAGGGAGATAAGAAAAAGGAAGAAATTATCCAATTTGCCTCAGGTCTTTGGCAAGCAACAAAGAAAAATTACTCAGCTTTAGATAAAGAAATAAAAGCAGCACTAAATGCTATTCATAAATTTGAAATTTATCTTATTTATAAGAAATTTCTCTTAAGAACTGATGTTGTTTCCATGAACAAGGTCTTGAATAAAGATATAAGATCTCCTAGTGATGCTAAATTTGCTAGATGGCAAGCTTTGTTCAACAATTTTGATTTTTCCGTTTAACATATCAAAGGTACTAATAATTCCATCCCAGATTTCTTAAGTAGAGAACCCTTACAATGTTCCTGCATGATAATCTCTGTTCAACTCAGAAATGGAGTAGAAACACTGGTAAATATTCCTGATTCTTTAAATTGGGAAATATATTAATCTGAATGGAGACCACATTGGGAACTAAGAAGTACCAAAATATTAACTCAAACAACTCAACTTGCATATTCCAATTTAGTACCAGAGATACGACCAAGGAGAGTTTCAAATTTGTTAGCTCCCATCATTGCTAGAGCTACACAAAATGCAGTTGAAGCACAAGACGCCTTAACTAACAACTTTCATGATATTGATCTTATTTGGGATACCAGGGACAATCTGGGAAATAATCAACAATATTTTTTCCTAAACAGACCACGATTATTATACCATTGGCCTGAAAGAAATCCATAAATTTATTTCCCAAATAATTACTATAATTACTCATCTTATAAAAAGCTATGGTGGAACTTTATTCAGCAGGAAGAGTTTTTAACTCTAACTAAATTTGGAAATATTAACACAGCTACAACAGGAAGACCACCCCTTTGGCTTGCAGATTGGTGGAAATATTTTGGCCTAAACAAAGGAGCAATTGATCCAAGAATCTTAAGTTCTATATCTCCCTTGCAATCAATCCAAAATCTCTTTGAGTACAGACCAAATGAAGGTGAGATGCTATGTCACTTCATACTTAATCATTTCCAATGGGTTGTCAAAGTAAAAGCCATTATCCAAATCATGAATGGCCAACCCTTCATTGCATGAAAAGTATATACAAAGATGTGGGACACGCTGAATTATGAACAAAGGTTTTTAACTCATATCGAAAATGACTAAGATATGATCCTAAAAATATCTTCAGGTCTTACTGACCGACAATGGTGTCAGTCGGTTTTCGTGGGTTGACGATACCAACCTCCACAGTGTACTTCAAGTCTAATTCTCCGACAATGGATCCAATCAGGTTTAGTGGGTTGAGGTGACCAATATCCACTTTGTAATAAAATAATGAGCATCTTGGAAACTTGGAGCACTTCTCCAACTTTTGGCGTGGTTTGACCCGAATTTCCAAGATTCTTTTTTATGTGTCATTTTGAGTATGACTACTGGTCGGGGAATCTTACACAACTACCCCGCCAGATCTTAAAGTATGATTTACTTTTCTTAGTGGAAAATAAAGTTATGATTTGGTCGGAAGAATCTTGCACGATTTCTATCGCCAAATCTCTAAAAGTAGATTGAGTGGAAGACATGTAGGGTCCAAAGTCTTGTCGACTCTCATCGATGAAATGACTCTCTTCTCCATAAATTTGTATATAAGGAGAAGAGGAGTTCATTCTCGGGACAAGTTTTTTTTAGAGTTTCAAGTAAGTAAGTCTGTAAGTTGTCTGAGTCTTTCTAAAGCTCTCTTCTGTCTGAGCTTTTGAGTCATTCTGTGTGCAAGTTTGCATAAGTCTGTAAGTGTGTGTGCGAGTAGAGCATCCTAATCATATTGTATACCCTGGCTTTACAACTTTGGCTCTCTGTTTTTATATAAAGACTTGCGCAAGCGTTTATTATCTCTGAATATTGTCTCTTTATTGTGCATCTGTTATAATTCTTGTTTCTACTTGCCTACCATTGCAATCTGTGTTCCCTGAAAGATTATGTGCCGAGGTTCTCTCAGGAGATAGATAAAGTTCTCTCACCCTAGAGATAAGGTTCTTGGAAGGAAGCTGGCCGAAGTTCTCTTTGGTCCTGGAGCACCCGTAGTAAGTCCCACAAGGCAGGAGGCCACTTAGGGAAGTTTTAGGTGTTGGGATGTTTGAAGGTTCGCTAGGAGTTCCAGAAGGTTCACATAAGGCCAAGAGGTGGGGTTCGCATAAGGATCATCTTGGGGTTCACCAGGATAACTGGATTGGTTCTGCAGAGAGCAGCAAGCCGTAGAAGGTCAAGTAGCACAAGGAGACAGATCAATCTTCAAGCTTCATTCTCCGTCAGAGGAAGCCTCTGAGTTTATAAATGGTATCAAATGTAGCGAGACGTTAAATTGGTAGATGAGATCCTATGATATTGGAATTGGAATAAGAGTGTAAATATTTTTGTGTGGGAATCAACGATTTTTTTTTAAGATTTGGAATTAGTTTATAAAGTGGACATACCCTAACTTTTTTTATTCAATCCTTTGTAAAGGGGCACTAAATTTTCTTAACCATTGGATTTATTCACTAACACAATAAAACTAAATTGATATTACTCAACATGAGGAGGATAAATTTGTATATATGTTCATGTTATAATAGATATCATTGTTAAAATCTTAAAGTATGCATAAATGGGCATGGCTCACTACGAAAGTTGGTTGACCCAATGTCCTCTGAACGCACTATAACTCTAGGAGGTTGTGAGGTTGTGAGATCAATCCACCCAGAGTCGTGTTGGATGGCGTGTCTTGAATAAGTGCATATTGATGGAGCTTTGGATTCTCTGGGTGGCACCCAACCCCCCAAGTGTCTGGGAATGGGTTATCTATGACAAAGCATGATGATATAGACCAAGCCATATGGGGAGGTTGAACCTACTAATGAAAAAAAATAATAATAATATTGTTATTGTTTTTTTCAATTGACTATAACCATAAAATCTCCTTCTCTCATACTTACATTGGTGTAAGGGTTGGTTCTATGTGCTTTAATGTATTATAATCTTTATGTTAATGAGGACATTCATGAAGATAGTTATATCACTACTAACACAATGATTGATTAGTTTCCAAATAATTATGTTTACTTGTTCAACCTCTTTTTTATGGCATTCATACAATGTTTTATTCTACCATCATTATTAGGGAGCTCAATCAAAACACAATCAATATGTAATAGGTCTCATAGAAAGTAATGACAATGGATAATACATGTTATGTTATTTGTTCAATCCTCTGAAATCCAATCTCTCTAAAGATGAGTATTTCATGTTGAAATGCCTTAACGACAATCCTAACAATGTTAGTGATCAAATCCCTTCATATCCATAGCATAAAAAAAATCTAACATAATTGTTCCACACCTCCTAAATTTGACCTCTCTAAAGATGAATATTTGGATATGAAGCACCTTCATGGCAATCCTACCAATGTCATTCTTAAATCTAGCAAAGGAAATGCTTATGTCGTCATGGACAATACTAATTACTACTCAAAAACAAATGACCTCATTTCCTCTGCCCACTATTGCATCTTAAACCACAATCTTAAAATTCTACCCTTGATCACTATATAAAGAATCGTGTATTTCCTTGCAGCCCTCTAATCCCTAGAATCTATGGTCAATTGACAATTCATAAAAGTGGTGTCCCTCTTAGACCCATCATGATTGTCATAAATTCCTCTACTATCATTATGAATAAAATTGACTACGACTCAAAAATGGATGACCTCCTTTCCTCAAAAACCCTCTTACCCCTTGAATATATTTCCAAAATTCACAAAGGTGTTCTTCTTATTCCCATTGTGAGTGCCATCGATCCCCCTACTTAGAGTTTATCTCACCTCCTCTTTCATTAAAGACTCCACTACTTTGTTAATAAAATTTAAGCCATCTAGCCCAAAGGGGTTGGATCCAATGGTGGAAAGTGAGGAGTTGTTCACCGTTGGGCAAGGTTCAATTCCCGTGAGGGCCTAACCTGGAGCGATGGGGGCACCTTGAGGTAGTCGTCGAAAGTGTGGTTACACCCAAAGATATTATATTAAATAATATCATGACCTGTGCACACATAAATGGATCAAAGCCCACCCCCATGTCCTTCAAAAAAAATTCCCTGAATGGGGTGTCAACAGGTCGTTATGACGAAACATCAGGAGGAGGGAGGTGAGGCTAGGTGGTGGCTCGAAACTCCAAATCAGCAGGTGGTAATCACCTTCATTTACTTCCATAATCTGGATAGTGATCACTGCAAGCATCAACATTCAACGACAAGGTTAATGTGTCTAGTTTGGGGTACTAGAAATGTGATGGAGTTTAATTTTAGACACACTTCAACTGCGAGGGCAATTACTCTGTACCCTTGGCAATGCACCTTTAAAATGACTCTAGCATGGGATATAGCAATCCATATCAATGGAAAAAGAACTCTCAAGTATTATAGCATTCACATCTCTTTGTCCTAGCTCAGGTGTCTTCATTCCTCCCTCTTTGATGCAGGAGCATCGTTGGCAAGCACATGGAGCAGAACCACTCAACGCATGGGAATCTTTTGGAATGTCAACGTTGGAAGTTACATCGCATAATTGTGAAGTACGCCTGAACTTTAGTTCCAGAAAAATCTTTGAGGCACACGTGAACGATTACGAGCGAAGTGGGAGTTTCCACTCCGACTTTGGACTGCGACTAATCCAAGATAGTCGTAGGATAGTCTTAGAGTAAACACGTAGTCAGGGGAAACCCTAAGAACCCTCTAAGTTAAATAGATGTTTTGTAAGCCCGAATGAGGCTGGTTGTGTATGGTTGTAAGATTATTGCATGTAGTTGCAAGTTGATTGCAGATAGCTGCAAGTAGATGCCAGTTCATAGGAGAATTTTGAGGTTTATAGTTTTTGTGTTGATTACAGTTGTAACCATTTTCATTTTTTAATAGAACAGAGGAAAATTGATCCAATGTGTGGCGTGGATAATGTTTGAAATTCTTTATTGTTATGCTTTCATGAGTGAATGAGTGATTTCCATTGTGAGTGGATGGAACTATGAATGTTAGGATAATTCTCAATCGTTTCTCTTCTGTCGAGTAGTGCAAGGTGTGCACACATAACGCAAGGAGTGCGTTGACGGGATTTGTTTCGATTCCAAAGCTCAGAAGAGATAATACAAAACTTTCCCTTTGCAAGGAGTGCAAAGAGACTGGTGCAAGGCGTGCAAAGTCATTCGCAAGAACCCAAAACCTTGTGTAAAGATCTGGTGCAAGGAGTGCACAGATCTGAGATTCGATTAGAAGTCGAAGGGACTTTACAGAAGTCAAAGAACAGAAAGGGAGAACGCTAGGAGGGTGAGAAGGATTTCTCTTCGAGAAATCCTTAGGATATGAGCTATCAAAATCCCTGAAATGCAAGGAGTGCACGGGAAATCAAAGTCTCCACGAGATCAAGCTCAGGAGGGGTAACACTTTTCATAAGTGTTAAAGAGATCCAAGAATCGGACTCGTCGAAGGAGAAAAGGTTCGAGACCTTTGAACACCCATAAGATATTCTAAGTCTGAAGATAGCATAAGCACAAGGGGGAAAAGATCTCAGTCGTTCGATCTGAACCCTAGAGAATCAGAACCATCCATTGGGAGGGACGCGTGGCAAATGATCAACATTTCGTTGACTCACACTTTGGAGGAGTCAAAGGGCAGAACGCTAAGAATTCACGAAGCCCGAATCCACGACTTGATCTGAGTCGTTGGATCCAGGAGAGATCTGGACCGTTGATTGTCCAGGGTGAAATATCGGCATTTCGGGGATCGGAGAATCAGAGGTGACAAGTCTTTCAACTTTGCAAAACGCAAAGTCCCGAAGTCATTGCGACTGTCGAATCGAAGGAGAGACCTGGACCGTTGATCCAGTGTCATCACGATTTTAGCTATCGGGAGAATGGAGGCAAGGAGACTCCAAAGTCGTGAAGCATGAAACGTCGATTTGATCGCAGTCGTTGACCAAGGGAAGATCTGAGCCGTAGATCTCGGGTCATCGCGATTTCGACTATCGGGAGAACGGAGGTAAGGAGACTCCAAAGTCGCGAAGCGCGAAACGCCGATTTGATCGCAGTGGTTGACCAAGGGAAGATCTGAGTCGTAGATCTCGAGTCATCGTGATTTTGGCTATCGGGAGAACGGAGGCAGGGGAACTCCGAAGTCGCGAAATGCAAAATGTTGACTTGATCGCAGTCATCGATCAAGGGAAGATCTGGGTCATCGTGATTTCGGCTATCGGGGAAACAGAGGTAGAAATACCCCTAGAGTTGTGAGATGCGAAATCACGACGCGCCTTTCACTTACGTGCGTGGTCACTGCCAGTGGTCACAAGGGAGTCAGGGCTTAGTAGAGAAGAGCTAGTGCCTGTTTGGTGTTGAGATTTGAACAACGCTCAGAGGGAGGTCTGTGGGTCTCATACGATCTGTGCCTTTGGATAAAGGACTTGTGTAAGTGAGTTTTGGGTCTAGTAGAGGCCCAAAGAGTCAATCAGACTCAATTTCTTGATCGATCCTAGACTGGGAGGTCGCGCAACCCTTAAGAGAGAAGGGGGGTCTGCATCACTCTTAAAGACTGTAACTACCTATGAGCACATCATAACGTGAATTTGTCCTAGAGGTTGTTCCCATCACACCATCGGCTCTCATCGACATATGGCTAGACACTTTGAGGAAATGGCACTAGTGGTTTGGATTCTAAATCATTTTGTTGCGACTTCTCCAACTCGCAATGCAGAACCTCATGAAGCTCTTGCCATGGAGGAGGCATCAATCCTTTGGGGTTGCAGGGTAGAATGGTTTTATAATGAGAGTAATTCTTTGGGGTTTGATGCGCAACCTATCCCCTCTCAGACACCTTTGAACAAGGAGCAGGGCCACAATCAAGCAATGCTCGAAAAGTGACCATTTGGGTGTTAGTACCCCTCGCCCTCAACATTCTATACCAGATTTCTGGAACTCTGGAGGTTCTTCAAGAAATATCAACTTGACAAGCGAGCTCCTCCACCTGGTTTTCGAGACTCATCGAGAGGTAGCGGATTTGAGGTATAAAATAGAACAATTGGATCAACAGATTTCTCTGTTGGTGACCATGCATCCTCGTCCAGATCTCTTGCGACAGGACCCACTTTGTCTCGTCAAAATGCCATCAGCCTGCACATGCATATTCCTCTGACTACATGCAGTTACGACATTCCTCTGATTGGACAAGTGTCACCTTTAGGCTAGTCCTAGTTGTTGTATGTTTTCTTAGTTTTTATGCTCATCTTTCAGTTCAAGTTTTAAGTAGGGCCATAGTTTTGCTTATTACATCCTTTCTTAGAGACAATAGCTCCTCTTAGAATAAATTGTTTTATTTTTTGACCCCGAGGGGTTGTTATCATTTTTCTTTAAACTAGAGCTAGGTTGGTTTCCTCCCAAGGAAACTAAGACTCCAGAGAATTGTTTGTATAACCTCATTGTTTCATCGAAGGTTATATAATGTTGCGAACTTACAGAGAAAAAAAATTAAGCCATCTATTTGAGTAGAGCAATCTCCAATTGGGACTCCACTACTTCATCCATAAAATTTAAACCATCCATTGAGGAGATCAATCTCCAAGTGGGCTTTGATGTTGTCTCCTTATTTAGCATAATCCTAGTAAAAAACACTATTGACAACATTTCCACTATTGATTCTAAAACCACTACCTTGTTAAACTTTATCTTGAATCTACTTTATTTTCCTTTTAATAGAGAATTTCTACAAATAAACAAAGGGACTATGATGGGTTCCCTCCTATGTCCTATTGTTGATAATCTTTATATGGAACATTTTGAGAAAAAAAAGATTGGAAAATATGTCTTATGAAACTAAAACATCGGTATAGATTTGTTAACAATACTTATGCAATTTGGCCTCATCATTGCACCCATATCGATCCATTTTTAACCCACTTCAACTCGATATATCATGACATGGCATCCAATTTACAATGGAGATCCAAAACCACAACAAGCTCCCCTTCCGAGGTGACCTCGTTTCCAAACAAAGTGGCAGTGCCCTTTCCCACCAAGTTTACAAGAAGAAAACCCACATTTGTAGGTATCCTTGATTAGGAAACAAACACTGAAATAGCATAAAAATAGAAAAAGAAGTAACTCGACGCCTTGAAAACTAGATAGAAGAATGAATGAGAAGCAACTTTGAGGGGGCGACCTCCTTTTACAATATAACAAATGCACAAAATGAGATACTCACTAAAACTAGGTCTCCTTGGTATGTGTTGACCCAAAATTTGTCTCAACCTTAAGAAAGTATGCAAAGAGTTGCAAGACCAGTTTCCTCATTTGCTTCACTGAGGTTTTGCAGGGGTCCCCACTAGGAAAGTCATCAAATGAGTTCAAAAGAGTATCATTTTTATTGTAATGAATGGCATCATGGATAAAATTGTTGTGCTTGATATAAAATGGTTACAAGATGTTTACTTAGGTATTGTATGCTAAAACCATATGCAAAAGTTTCAAGTCAGTGTTGAACTCCTCACTTGATAACATGGGTTGATTTTGATTGATATATGATATGCTTCACTAATGTATGGCTTCATGAACAAAATTGTTGTGTTTGTCATCATAAGCTTGGCATAAAGTTATCACAAAGCACTATGATATTTGGGTGTTGTATGTGTCAAACTCATCACAAGGTCTAAGTGAATAATGAATATATTATCCCTCGACATATAATAAATGGTTGAACATGGTTATTGTTATAAGGTGTTTTAGCATGATTGTTATATATGGGTGTTGCTTCATATTATGTCATATGAGATCATTGGTATTCAAACCAAAGACATGGCATAAGTTTTGAATTAATAACACTATATTTTGGAGACATTTGAAAGTTGGCGCATACCCATCGTTTGACATATGTTGATACACAACCCATGATTGCACACATTTATGGTGATGGATTTTATTACGATCTAGAACGATGTGACCATTAATGCATGGAAGGTGCAATGAACTAAGGTGATAGACATCATATTTGAGTGCTTATTCGACTGCTAGGGTTTGAAGCTCATGCATTTTTTAGATGGTTTTTCATTATGGGGACTATACCCATGCGCAATAGCTAAACTTCAACCGATTTGTTGTTGGCATAACAAATTTATCAACATATAAAGGACTGGAACTTGTGGCCCAAGCTCAAAGAATGATTTGGCCTCTTCTTTGGCAATAGTATGTTGATTTCTCTATTGTGAATGAGAATATAGTGTTGTAGCTCGTTTTCATTGATAAATGTGTTATTTCACTCTCGCCCGAGTTTGTAAAACCCCTCTCCACTCTGCATTTCAATCCCACGGTCCTTTCCATCGCACAACAATTTCAAAATTGGTCATTTCATGAAGTTTTTCATTCCCACAATGTTAGAATGCGCCCAAAACATCCATGCATGAATTTTGCAAAAATATATGGTTCTGGTTATAGTTCCAATTCATGGTTGTGTTGTGCATAGTGTTTACATATATTTTAGTGGGAAGAATTGCATGTACCCATTTTAGCTTCAGTATACCCCCACAATTTTTCCTTTCATATGCCCAGTTATTTACTCGACCTGTCATGTGAAAAGTTTTATGGAAATGCAATCTCTGCTTGTCATAATTGCGACCATGTATCATGTATACCTCATCTAGAGAATACCCATGTAATACAAAGAAAAGTAGTGCCCAACTCTTTATTTCTGAAGGATATACACTAAATGAAATGTGCCCAACCTTCCTAGCACTATTTCATGCTATGACATGCTTGATATATTTTAAAAAATAAACAATATGAGTATTATGTTGCATAATAGCCCTTGATTTTGACCATTTGAGAGAGAAATTGAAATCTGAAAATGAAAAAAGAGCATACCCTTTACCCATGCATTTTAAAGAAGTCTCGTGGCATTTCTAAGGCCACCAAATGCAAAATTTTGTTTGTCTCGTGAAAGAAGATTAGGATGGGCATTGTTTCCCGTGTTTCCATATTGCAAAGAACTTTGTTTCAATTAAAGTCTTTTTCAATTGAGTTATGTGTAACATCCCCGGTTTTAATCCCCACAAATTGTAATGTAATTATATAGATGTGAATAAGGCTAGTGAGTTGTTATGTCTAGGGCAAAGAACCCATATTGATTAATATGGCTAGGGGGCAAATTGTATATTATGAACGTTAAAATAATTAAAAAATAGTAATTGTTGGCTGCGATACGAGAGGGATGAAAATGATGGGGCGACTATGATTCCACAAGAGAGAGAGGGGTCCAAGGGGGGGATTTATTTATGGGTATTAATCCAACCCACTTTCCTGAATTATTATCTTTGTGTAAACCTTGTATTTGTTGTTGAGTATTCCCAAAGCTAATAATTTATTTCATGTAAGAGGATGGGGGTGAGGAGTCACATGCCATAGTTATTGAGGAGCAAGGGGCTCAAGTACAATAAACACTGAGCAGAGTGAGTAGTCAATTGACTTGGGGAAAAAGAAATTTGTATGGCCAAGAGGAGACAATTTTTGCATGCAGATTTTGGGTAGCAAGAGAAGAGATGAATGCCAGGAAGAGCACCAACCATGATATACTTGAGGGCAACCATTGTTTGCCTGTGTATTATGCTGGAAATGAGCCATGTGTGCTTGTAAACAGGCTATAAGCCTGTAGTGCAGTTTCCTATTGAGGAAATGGATCAAGAGCCTTGTAAAGAATGTTGTGAGCACTCCTGAAGTCCCCAGCTGAGAGATTCTTGGCCAACCGAGTGCACTGGAATTCCCGATAAACAAATGGTACAACCTGAGGGACTAATATCAATGAAGGGGGTACATTCCTTGGGTTGTGTAGGTTGTGGGGAAGAGAGTTGGAGGATTGGAACTGCTATTGGAGTTTGGAACCTGGGTTTTGGGTTGTTGAGTGTGGAGAGTGGACAGCCAAAGGGCCAGATCTTTTTGTAGACTCATAGCCTCAACTCGGGGGTGGCCTGTTGTTGAGATTTGGAACAATAGTGCCTATGGCTAGGAGGTTCATCATTCGTTTGCATCCAGTTGGATTCTATTTATAAACAAATAAATATTATGTTGTTTATTTACGGCTATTTCAATGTGTAAATGATTATTGAATGTTGTATGTTTTCTGTGTGCTTATTGGGTGCATTCATTCTTTTATAAATGTTGTAGATGCATGGGTGAATCAACATATTGTTTTGTTGTAAATTTTATGGGCATGTTGCCCCTTGATTCTCTTTTATATGTATGGAGGCATTTTTAAATTCATTTTTAGCAGGCTAAGTTGTCTTCCACAGTGAGGGGACTCAACTTGGAAGGTTGGGTACGTTACATAATGGTATTAGAGTTACAAGGTCAAACACTAAACTGTTTGTGCTAGACTCAGCACGCAGAAGCTAAAATAGTGGAGTTAAATCTTAGATAATGTTTGTAAGGTGGTTGTTAGATTATTTTAGGCAAAAGTGTGAGGAGATTGCCTGTAATTTCGGTGAATTCAAGTTCGGGGATTAAAATCCCCAATTTTAATCTCTAAATATGTATGTTTTGGGCCTGTAATTGGTTGAATTCCAGAAATTATAGCATAGCCATACATAATTGGGGAGAAATTAGGCAAAAGCCCCAATTTCTATAGCGAAGTTGGTTGAAAATTCGATATAAGAGTGTCGAAGTTTGGGTGCAAAGGTCGAGTCAATACACACCAGGCTTAAATTGGCCATCAACAAGACTAATTTTGGGTTCCCCGGTGGCCCTGGTAAAAATTTTGAAATTATGCGATTCTAGAAAATTTTGAAATTTGGGAAAATTTGGGTATTTTTCCATACATGACATGGCATAGGTGACGTGGACTTCCATAGTGGTAGTTGATAGCACGGTGGCAAGTGACGTGGGAGCCATATGCGAGGGTGGTATAGTCAATACCGTAAACCATTGTTGCATGGTAGTGAGGTAGTTTTGGCGTGATGCCTTTAGCCATGCGACACCATTAAGATCATGCCACATAACATGGGGAAACCATTATCGTGACCCAAAGGTTTGGTAATACCCATGCATGTTTTGGATGCGATATGGTCTTTATGTCGTCAATCTCGCCAAATCTCAATCATTGGATATGAGAGACGTGCAAGTTCACACGCGCCAAGGTAAAGTGTGGGATGGGACCCACCCATCCCCGTAGCCAATGAATGGGCACCACATGGAATTTGACAGTTAGGGTGGGACCCTCGTCCTAGCCAGAGTCAAATGTGTGCCAGTTGGGCAGGTGGGGCCTGTAAAATATTAATATTTTATTAATGTTTAAGGCCAACATAAGAGAAAGAGGAGAAAGAAGAGAGAGAAGGTTGACGAGGTAGGTCAGGTGGGTCAAGAGGGTGACATGGCATCACCTCAGGATGCCATGTGGATCTAGAATGCTACATTAGTAGCCATGTCAGCAAAGGTGCCACATAGGCAAAACAATCCTACAATTTCAAAAAACAAATTGTCTAGAGCCATTTTCTTATTTTGGCCATAACAAGAGAATATTAATTCAGATTGAGATGAAACTTCTGGGTTTTATCCGTGGTAAGGAGGGCTAAAAAAGTGTCTGACGGGGGCCACTACCCATTTTTGCTTTAATTTGTCAGAAATCACAAATTGGTGGTTTTTAGAGATTTGGGTCCATATCATTGGAAAAGGTGTAGACTGAGTTAGAATTCTTGGAGGGAATCTAGAAAGCAAGCATGGAAATAACCCAAGAAGGAATTAAACAAATCCTAAGGGATTTGAAATGGGGAAGCTGAAATAGGGCAAAATTCATTATTCCAGGCCACTTTTTAACGATTTTTGGGATTATCAGAGGGGGGAAAGGGTCCCCAGATGGAAAAAATGGAAAAAAATATTTACTCAACATTTTTTATACTCATCAAGCTAGATGACTTTGGTTTAGTGAAAATTTTCTAGAAGTGCACGGTTTGGGAGATAGACCATTTGGATAAAAATTCTCTAGGAGAAGAGGTGAAAAAGGACAAAGTTGTCATTTTCAAATTGTTGTAGTTTTTTACTAGAGCATCAAAATGATAATCTGAGAGTTGTTATGAGTTTTTTGTCATAATTATTATCTATGTCTCATATAAAATTTTCTCTAGTTCCTGACTTATTTACCTCTACAAGTGGCAAAAGTTGATGTCAGGGATAAATTGCACCAAATTGAAAAGTGTATATTTAGATGACTAGAATTTTCTACTCAAAGCTCATATTTGGGCAAGAAAGTAGCCATTGGAAAGCTATTAGATAGAAAAATCTATATTTACACCTAGAACTATGAATTGAGCACCTAAACTCATAGGAAGTTAGAAGGAAGATGATTGTTAACCTTAAAGGGAAAAATTGTGCATCTTTTTCTAGAATTGTAAATTATAGTTTTTAGCTAACAAATGTTGTTGTATATACATTACTCAAAAGCTTACGGTTACATATGGAACATAGAAGTTTTAGAATGAGTTCTATATATATTTGGAAGGTGCAAGAGAAATATGCGGATATGAGGAATATGTAGGTACAATTGTTCAAAATAAGCATGTGATTTCTTTAGGACGTTGTAAGAACAAGATATGTAGATTCGATGAGCAATATGGAATACCTCCATTGAAATTTTAATGTGAGAAAATAATGATACATGACAGATGTGCATTTCAAAAGTGGATAATAAGTAAGAAAGACCATCTAGAATTCATGATATTGCATGTGCAGTAGGTACACATGGAGGTGCAAAGCATGGGAATATGAAAAGTGGTTTAAATAGCAGGTAAAAGGGTTTGAACTTTGGTATCAAGGATGAGGAGAGACACTCAAATAAAGAGTGTTATGTCAAGGCTTCTTCACAAGATGATCAAAGGCCAGGAAGGATGAATGCTAAGATATGATTCAGGTTCAACCAGGTAAATTGAGAAATCAAAAAGCTAGTCTTCTGATAAAGAAGGCCATAATTCATATATGAAGGTAGGGTGCAATATCTACAGGAATTATTCTATGAACAATTAGATCAATACATCCAGTTTTTTTAGAGTGCTCAATGGAACCAAGGTGAAAGAGTAAATCACTCAGCGGATGAGAGAATGAAAAGTCCATCATGTGTAGTTTTGTTCTATATGGATGCAATTAGAATCCAATGAGAGGTAATCCATAAAATTTAATTGGATTCCATAATTGGACAAAGCTCATGAATAGTTGAGACAAGTGGAAAAGGGTATCATAGGTGGATGCCAAGTCGTTGGAGTATATTGCAACACTCAAAGAACTACAACAACAATGAAAGGGAATTGTTGATGCATATAGGGAATGTTAAGTACTTTTCAAGGGTATTGAGTGTGTTTCCAAGGTAGAATGGGATGGCAAGTCAAGAAGAGCAAAAATAGGGAAGAGGTATTTAGAAAAGAAATTCCTAAGAAGACACATGAGGAAGAAAATGGTTCTATGCTTGACATGGTATGGAGAAGAGATGGAACCTAAAAGGAACTATCTCAATTGCACAAGGAAACAAGTCAAGCTTATAGAGTTGTTTAAGGAATCAAAGAGCTGCAGAGGGAAGTGCAGGGT
This sequence comes from Picea engelmannii, assembly GCA_009831015.1. Taxonomy (NCBI): domain Eukaryota; kingdom Viridiplantae; phylum Streptophyta; class Pinopsida; order Pinales; family Pinaceae; genus Picea; species Picea engelmannii. The sequence continues at coordinate 69,186 of ML789272.1, forward strand.
TGTAGATCGGGTATTGAAAGGTTGACAGAGGACTCAGAATAGTAGAGTCGGGATTAATATTCAGCTGCTATAAAGTCTGAATGGATTGCAAAGGAGAATAAATAGAAACTCTCACATGAACATGAAGCGAGCAGGTGAAGAATGTCATTTGCATGAACTAAGAGTTAAGGGAGAACTACATAACATTGAAGCTATAAATGTAGTGAACGCTACAAAGCTTGCTACAAGAGAAGGAAAAAGGGAATCGTGAGACGATGTGTGACTCAATGGAGTGGATGATCCATATCTATGTGCAAGCATATGAATGCGGGAAAAATGAATTGTTAAGCTATGACTTAGTTGCTTGTGCCTAAAAGTATTTAGATCAAGAAAGTTGCCTCTATTATCAGAGTGCTTAATGGAAGTAGGGTATGGGTGCAAATGGAGGAGTGTAGCATTCCATTTGGAGTAGAGTGGTATTGAGTGGCCAAGCAATGATTCATTGTGAATCACTCAATGAAGTGAAGAGAGGTATTTAGTTTGAGCAAATCCATGGATAAAAGAGGGTATTGGAAAATATGACATAAAAGAAACAATTCAGAATGTTGAAATCCCAATCAATGGGAATGGTATTTCAAGACTGGGTTGGTTATTGAAATAGGGAGTGTTTAATTAGATTGTAGTGTTAAAATTCAGCTGGAGTAGTGCATGTTACAACACTACGAATATTGAGAATTTTAGCCAAGATGTTAGGACAAAATTCTCTACATAAGGGAAGCAATTGTGAGATGGAAACACTAGTGGATCTAGTTGCTAGAAATGTGGAATGGCCAAGTGGGGCTTGGTTAGAAGGTTTATAATAGGGACTAGTGATGCAAAGATGAGCAGAATGACAAAGCATAGAGTAGAAAAGATCTACAGGAATTCAAGGACAACCATATACAACAAGAACAAATAAATAAATAAAACTAAAATAAATATGCATTATAGTGCATAATGGAAGGGATGCATGATGCATATAATAAATCTAGAATGTGTGTGCATGGAGTAGGCATGATGAGATTAAATGATTAATTCATATTGATGTGCATTTGTGCATATGGACATGCCTAGACATGTATGTGTCGTGAGAGTAGATTGAGAGTAGTATGTTGATATATATTCATGAATTAATGGTGTTGTGATATTTGAATCAGATTAATGATGGATTATGTATCCAGTAAATTGTGTATAACATGGATGAAAATGTTGATGATGTTGTTGCGTATGACAACCATCCATGTGAAGAAAAAGAGGATGGTAAAATGTTGATCAAGGGTTGGTAAAGGGAGCCTGGGAGCTTCTACAAACCGTCAGTTGAATAGATAGTGTCGATTATGTAATAACAACCGTGCAGGTATGCATTTGGAGTTGTTATGATGCATAAATGCTTAAGAGAATTGAGGTAAGAATCCCCTCAGTCAAATTTTAATATTTGAAATTGATGTAAAGGAAGAAGGCCTTAAGTACACACATGTTATGTAATGCTTGAATGCATTTATGATAAATTTAATTGCATATTGTGTTATGTTGGTTATGAGAACATAACCAAGATTAAGTTAGGAGACATTACTCTTGGTGTAGCAATGAATGTCATTAGAAATGGTCATGTGCCATACAAGTGCATAATGGTTTTCCCCCTATATAACTGATGTTTTGGTTGCAACCTCTTTGTTGACACGAGAGAACACTAAGAGAATTATATTCCTAGTGTTGTATATGGGTTGAAGAGGAAGGTATCCAAATGATTGGACAAGTAAATGGGGAAGAGTTTGGATAATGTGTTAAAGTGTGGGTTATACCTTCCGACTCACATGGTGGAATACATGACATGGATATATGTTATTTTGGAGTCAATGCAAGAATGCATTTTATAGACGTGGCCATGGGTATGGGCACATTGGTTTTATTTGTGAGTATTGTTTGATTGCATTATGAAAATATTGGTGAGCTAATAATGCATGTACAATGAATGATAGTTTCATTCTAGGTGATATGATTAATAGTTGAATTCCATTTTTAAATAAACAAGGGCTAGAAATGATTGAATTGTTAGAATGATGAAATCATTTCATGAACTATTGAAAATGTGCATGAATGTTAGCAATCTATTTGGCTACATGAAAGTTGAGAAAATGCAAGGAGAATGGTCTTGGACATGAAAATGGTGTAAGCCCATAAAGAATACCGATGCCTACTACCACAAGAGCCAAACATAATGAACAAAAATCTTGTGCTTGGGAAATTTTATTTTTCTGTATAAAACAAATTTGGGAAACTAATAATTGGAAATTGTTGTGATATGCTAACAATTCATTTCGCTGCATGGAAATTGAGAAAATTGCAGGAAGAATGATCTTGGATATGGCAGGTATGTAAGCCCATAAGGAAGACTGATATCTACAGCTGCAAGAGCCAAATATAATGAGCAGAAAAGTCATGTTTGGAAATTTTGTTTTTCCGTATAAAACATATTTGAAAATTCTAATTGAAATTTTTATGATGATGTATCATATTGAATACATGCATATGATGTAGATAGAATGATTGTCATAGGTTACACATTGCTAGTGGAAGTCTAGAAACAAGTTGGCATTCGTATGCGTAAGTAAACCTTGAGAAATGATGGATCGCCTTAGGAACTATATAACAATGAAAGGGATGCATGAGCCTAGAGGGTGAGTACAACATGAAGAAACAAGTTGTCAGGCTTGTAGAAGAAGTAAGTTGTCAAGCTTGCAAAAGAATTAGGTTGTCAAACCTGAAGAGTGAACTCCTGTGTGGGATTTGCACTGTCAAAGAACTAGGTTGTCAGGCCTAAAGAGTGAACTCCTATGTGAGTTTCACTACAGTAGTAAAGTTGTTTCTATTTATTTTCCTGGTATTTTTTCTAGCAACGAGTTTCCCTTGAGTTCTTAGTAGTGAGATTTCTAGTCACCTCTGCTAGAGAAGCCCCGATAAACAAATGGCGCAATCTGATGGACTGAGGATAGTGAAGGGAGCACATTCCTTGGGTCACCCCTGATAAAAGAATGGTACAACCCGATGGACTAAGAGAAGTGGAGAGGGTACATTCCTTGGGTTGAACAGGTTGGTGGAAATTGAGATAGTTGTAGGAGAATGTCAATGGTTTATGTATCTATGTTTTGGGGCCGGAGAGCTTATGTATTTTTGGTTTTTGAGGCCAAAGTGCCTATGTATTTATATTTTAGGCTGAAATTCTTGTGTGATGTTAGGCGAGAGAGTCTATATGTCGATTAAAGGCCGGAGAGACTAGGACTGTAACTGTATACACACCTATGTGGTGTTGTGTACTGAGGACGGTGCAAAAATAAGGGGGAGGGGAATGTAACATCCCCAGTTTAATCCCCACAAATTGTAATATAATTATATAAATGTGAATTAGGCTGGTGAGTCGTTATGTTTGGGGCAAAGAGCCCACATTAATTAACATGGTCGGGGACTAAATTGTATATTATGAACATTGAAATAATTAATAAAAGTAGTAATCACTGGATGCAATATGAGAGGAATGAAAATGATTGGGGGGGGGGAACTATGATTCCACAAGAAAAAGAGGGGTCCAAGGGGGGGATTTATTCTTGGGTATTAATCCAACCCACTTTCCTGAATTATTATCTTTGTGTAAACCTTGTATTTGTTGTTGAGTGTTCCCAAA
>ML789272.1:72982-97436 GCA_009831015.1 Picea engelmannii
ATGCAAAAGTTTCAAGTCAGTGTTGAACTCCTCACTTGATAACATGGGTTGATTTTGATTGATATATGATATGCTTCACTAATGTATGGCTTCATGAACAAAATTGTTGTGTTTGTCATCATAAGCTTGGCATAAAGTTATCACAAAGCACTATGATATTTGGGTGTTGTATGTGTCAAACTCATCACAAGGTCTAAGTGAATAATGAATATATTATCCCTCGACATATAATAAATGGTTGAACATGGTTATTGTTATAAGGTGTTTTAGCATGATTGTTATATATGGGTGTTGCTTCATATTATGTCATATGAGATCATTGGTATTCAAACCAAAGACATGGCATAAGTTTTGAATTAATAACACTATATTTTGGAGACATTTGAAAGTTGGCGCATACCCATCGTTTGACATATGTTGATACACAACCCATGATTGCACACATTTATGGTGATGGATTTTATTACGATCTAGAACGATGTGACCATTAATGCATGGAAGGTGCAATGAACTAAGGTGATAGACATCATATTTGAGTGCTTATTCGACTGCTAGGGTTTGAAGCTCATGCATTTTTTAGATGGTTTTTCATTATGGGGACTATACCCATGCGCAATAGCTAAACTTCAACCGATTTGTTGTTGGCATAACAAATTTATCAACATATAAAGGACTGGAACTTGTGGCCCAAGCTCAAAGAATGATTTGGCCTCTTCTTTGGCAATAGTATGTTGATTTCTCTATTGTGAATGAGAATATAGTGTTGTAGCTCGTTTTCATTGATAAATGTGTTATTTCACTCTCGCCCGAGTTTGTAAAACCCCTCTCCACTCTGCATTTCAATCCCACGGTCCTTTCCATCGCACAACAATTTCAAAATTGGTCATTTCATGAAGTTTTTCATTCCCACAATGTTAGAATGCGCCCAAAACATCCATGCATGAATTTTGCAAAAATATATGGTTCTGGTTATAGTTCCAATTCATGGTTGTGTTGTGCATAGTGTTTACATATATTTTAGTGGGAAGAATTGCATGTACCCATTTTAGCTTCAGTATACCCCCACAATTTTTCCTTTCATATGCCCAGTTATTTACTCGACCTGTCATGTGAAAAGTTTTATGGAAATGCAATCTCTGCTTGTCATAATTGCGACCATGTATCATGTATACCTCATCTAGAGAATACCCATGTAATACAAAGAAAAGTAGTGCCCAACTCTTTATTTCTGAAGGATATACACTAAATGAAATGTGCCCAACCTTCCTAGCACTATTTCATGCTATGACATGCTTGATATATTTTAAAAAATAAACAATATGAGTATTATGTTGCATAATAGCCCTTGATTTTGACCATTTGAGAGAGAAATTGAAATCTGAAAATGAAAAAAGAGCATACCCTTTACCCATGCATTTTAAAGAAGTCTCGTGGCATTTCTAAGGCCACCAAATGCAAAATTTTGTTTGTCTCGTGAAAGAAGATTAGGATGGGCATTGTTTCCCGTGTTTCCATATTGCAAAGAACTTTGTTTCAATTAAAGTCTTTTTCAATTGAGTTATGTGTAACATCCCCGGTTTTAATCCCCACAAATTGTAATGTAATTATATAGATGTGAATAAGGCTAGTGAGTTGTTATGTCTAGGGCAAAGAACCCATATTGATTAATATGGCTAGGGGGCAAATTGTATATTATGAACGTTAAAATAATTAAAAAATAGTAATTGTTGGCTGCGATACGAGAGGGATGAAAATGATGGGGCGACTATGATTCCACAAGAGAGAGAGGGGTCCAAGGGGGGGATTTATTTATGGGTATTAATCCAACCCACTTTCCTGAATTATTATCTTTGTGTAAACCTTGTATTTGTTGTTGAGTATTCCCAAAGCTAATAATTTATTTCATGTAAGAGGATGGGGGTGAGGAGTCACATGCCATAGTTATTGAGGAGCAAGGGGCTCAAGTACAATAAACACTGAGCAGAGTGAGTAGTCAATTGACTTGGGGAAAAAGAAATTTGTATGGCCAAGAGGAGACAATTTTTGCATGCAGATTTTGGGTAGCAAGAGAAGAGATGAATGCCAGGAAGAGCACCAACCATGATATACTTGAGGGCAACCATTGTTTGCCTGTGTATTATGCTGGAAATGAGCCATGTGTGCTTGTAAACAGGCTATAAGCCTGTAGTGCAGTTTCCTATTGAGGAAATGGATCAAGAGCCTTGTAAAGAATGTTGTGAGCACTCCTGAAGTCCCCAGCTGAGAGATTCTTGGCCAACCGAGTGCACTGGAATTCCCGATAAACAAATGGTACAACCTGAGGGACTAATATCAATGAAGGGGGTACATTCCTTGGGTTGTGTAGGTTGTGGGGAAGAGAGTTGGAGGATTGGAACTGCTATTGGAGTTTGGAACCTGGGTTTTGGGTTGTTGAGTGTGGAGAGTGGACAGCCAAAGGGCCAGATCTTTTTGTAGACTCATAGCCTCAACTCGGGGGTGGCCTGTTGTTGAGATTTGGAACAATAGTGCCTATGGCTAGGAGGTTCATCATTCGTTTGCATCCAGTTGGATTCTATTTATAAACAAATAAATATTATGTTGTTTATTTACGGCTATTTCAATGTGTAAATGATTATTGAATGTTGTATGTTTTCTGTGTGCTTATTGGGTGCATTCATTCTTTTATAAATGTTGTAGATGCATGGGTGAATCAACATATTGTTTTGTTGTAAATTTTATGGGCATGTTGCCCCTTGATTCTCTTTTATATGTATGGAGGCATTTTTAAATTCATTTTTAGCAGGCTAAGTTGTCTTCCACAGTGAGGGGACTCAACTTGGAAGGTTGGGTACGTTACATAATGGTATTAGAGTTACAAGGTCAAACACTAAACTGTTTGTGCTAGACTCAGCACGCAGAAGCTAAAATAGTGGAGTTAAATCTTAGATAATGTTTGTAAGGTGGTTGTTAGATTATTTTAGGCAAAAGTGTGAGGAGATTGCCTGTAATTTCGGTGAATTCAAGTTCGGGGATTAAAATCCCCAATTTTAATCTCTAAATATGTATGTTTTGGGCCTGTAATTGGTTGAATTCCAGAAATTATAGCATAGCCATACATAATTGGGGAGAAATTAGGCAAAAGCCCCAATTTCTATAGCGAAGTTGGTTGAAAATTCGATATAAGAGTGTCGAAGTTTGGGTGCAAAGGTCGAGTCAATACACACCAGGCTTAAATTGGCCATCAACAAGACTAATTTTGGGTTCCCCGGTGGCCCTGGTAAAAATTTTGAAATTATGCGATTCTAGAAAATTTTGAAATTTGGGAAAATTTGGGTATTTTTCCATACATGACATGGCATAGGTGACGTGGACTTCCATAGTGGTAGTTGATAGCACGGTGGCAAGTGACGTGGGAGCCATATGCGAGGGTGGTATAGTCAATACCGTAAACCATTGTTGCATGGTAGTGAGGTAGTTTTGGCGTGATGCCTTTAGCCATGCGACACCATTAAGATCATGCCACATAACATGGGGAAACCATTATCGTGACCCAAAGGTTTGGTAATACCCATGCATGTTTTGGATGCGATATGGTCTTTATGTCGTCAATCTCGCCAAATCTCAATCATTGGATATGAGAGACGTGCAAGTTCACACGCGCCAAGGTAAAGTGTGGGATGGGACCCACCCATCCCCGTAGCCAATGAATGGGCACCACATGGAATTTGACAGTTAGGGTGGGACCCTCGTCCTAGCCAGAGTCAAATGTGTGCCAGTTGGGCAGGTGGGGCCTGTAAAATATTAATATTTTATTAATGTTTAAGGCCAACATAAGAGAAAGAGGAGAAAGAAGAGAGAGAAGGTTGACGAGGTAGGTCAGGTGGGTCAAGAGGGTGACATGGCATCACCTCAGGATGCCATGTGGATCTAGAATGCTACATTAGTAGCCATGTCAGCAAAGGTGCCACATAGGCAAAACAATCCTACAATTTCAAAAAACAAATTGTCTAGAGCCATTTTCTTATTTTGGCCATAACAAGAGAATATTAATTCAGATTGAGATGAAACTTCTGGGTTTTATCCGTGGTAAGGAGGGCTAAAAAAGTGTCTGACGGGGGCCACTACCCATTTTTGCTTTAATTTGTCAGAAATCACAAATTGGTGGTTTTTAGAGATTTGGGTCCATATCATTGGAAAAGGTGTAGACTGAGTTAGAATTCTTGGAGGGAATCTAGAAAGCAAGCATGGAAATAACCCAAGAAGGAATTAAACAAATCCTAAGGGATTTGAAATGGGGAAGCTGAAATAGGGCAAAATTCATTATTCCAGGCCACTTTTTAACGATTTTTGGGATTATCAGAGGGGGGAAAGGGTCCCCAGATGGAAAAAATGGAAAAAAATATTTACTCAACATTTTTTATACTCATCAAGCTAGATGACTTTGGTTTAGTGAAAATTTTCTAGAAGTGCACGGTTTGGGAGATAGACCATTTGGATAAAAATTCTCTAGGAGAAGAGGTGAAAAAGGACAAAGTTGTCATTTTCAAATTGTTGTAGTTTTTTACTAGAGCATCAAAATGATAATCTGAGAGTTGTTATGAGTTTTTTGTCATAATTATTATCTATGTCTCATATAAAATTTTCTCTAGTTCCTGACTTATTTACCTCTACAAGTGGCAAAAGTTGATGTCAGGGATAAATTGCACCAAATTGAAAAGTGTATATTTAGATGACTAGAATTTTCTACTCAAAGCTCATATTTGGGCAAGAAAGTAGCCATTGGAAAGCTATTAGATAGAAAAATCTATATTTACACCTAGAACTATGAATTGAGCACCTAAACTCATAGGAAGTTAGAAGGAAGATGATTGTTAACCTTAAAGGGAAAAATTGTGCATCTTTTTCTAGAATTGTAAATTATAGTTTTTAGCTAACAAATGTTGTTGTATATACATTACTCAAAAGCTTACGGTTACATATGGAACATAGAAGTTTTAGAATGAGTTCTATATATATTTGGAAGGTGCAAGAGAAATATGCGGATATGAGGAATATGTAGGTACAATTGTTCAAAATAAGCATGTGATTTCTTTAGGACGTTGTAAGAACAAGATATGTAGATTCGATGAGCAATATGGAATACCTCCATTGAAATTTTAATGTGAGAAAATAATGATACATGACAGATGTGCATTTCAAAAGTGGATAATAAGTAAGAAAGACCATCTAGAATTCATGATATTGCATGTGCAGTAGGTACACATGGAGGTGCAAAGCATGGGAATATGAAAAGTGGTTTAAATAGCAGGTAAAAGGGTTTGAACTTTGGTATCAAGGATGAGGAGAGACACTCAAATAAAGAGTGTTATGTCAAGGCTTCTTCACAAGATGATCAAAGGCCAGGAAGGATGAATGCTAAGATATGATTCAGGTTCAACCAGGTAAATTGAGAAATCAAAAAGCTAGTCTTCTGATAAAGAAGGCCATAATTCATATATGAAGGTAGGGTGCAATATCTACAGGAATTATTCTATGAACAATTAGATCAATACATCCAGTTTTTTTAGAGTGCTCAATGGAACCAAGGTGAAAGAGTAAATCACTCAGCGGATGAGAGAATGAAAAGTCCATCATGTGTAGTTTTGTTCTATATGGATGCAATTAGAATCCAATGAGAGGTAATCCATAAAATTTAATTGGATTCCATAATTGGACAAAGCTCATGAATAGTTGAGACAAGTGGAAAAGGGTATCATAGGTGGATGCCAAGTCGTTGGAGTATATTGCAACACTCAAAGAACTACAACAACAATGAAAGGGAATTGTTGATGCATATAGGGAATGTTAAGTACTTTTCAAGGGTATTGAGTGTGTTTCCAAGGTAGAATGGGATGGCAAGTCAAGAAGAGCAAAAATAGGGAAGAGGTATTTAGAAAAGAAATTCCTAAGAAGACACATGAGGAAGAAAATGGTTCTATGCTTGACATGGTATGGAGAAGAGATGGAACCTAAAAGGAACTATCTCAATTGCACAAGGAAACAAGTCAAGCTTATAGAGTTGTTTAAGGAATCAAAGAGCTGCAGAGGGAAGTGCAGGGTTGTAGATCGGGTATTGAAAGGTTGACAGAGGACTCAGAATAGTAGAGTCGGGATTAATATTCAGCTGCTATAAAGTCTGAATGGATTGCAAAGGAGAATAAATAGAAACTCTCACATGAACATGAAGCGAGCAGGTGAAGAATGTCATTTGCATGAACTAAGAGTTAAGGGAGAACTACATAACATTGAAGCTATAAATGTAGTGAACGCTACAAAGCTTGCTACAAGAGAAGGAAAAAGGGAATCGTGAGACGATGTGTGACTCAATGGAGTGGATGATCCATATCTATGTGCAAGCATATGAATGCGGGAAAAATGAATTGTTAAGCTATGACTTAGTTGCTTGTGCCTAAAAGTATTTAGATCAAGAAAGTTGCCTCTATTATCAGAGTGCTTAATGGAAGTAGGGTATGGGTGCAAATGGAGGAGTGTAGCATTCCATTTGGAGTAGAGTGGTATTGAGTGGCCAAGCAATGATTCATTGTGAATCACTCAATGAAGTGAAGAGAGGTATTTAGTTTGAGCAAATCCATGGATAAAAGAGGGTATTGGAAAATATGACATAAAAGAAACAATTCAGAATGTTGAAATCCCAATCAATGGGAATGGTATTTCAAGACTGGGTTGGTTATTGAAATAGGGAGTGTTTAATTAGATTGTAGTGTTAAAATTCAGCTGGAGTAGTGCATGTTACAACACTACGAATATTGAGAATTTTAGCCAAGATGTTAGGACAAAATTCTCTACATAAGGGAAGCAATTGTGAGATGGAAACACTAGTGGATCTAGTTGCTAGAAATGTGGAATGGCCAAGTGGGGCTTGGTTAGAAGGTTTATAATAGGGACTAGTGATGCAAAGATGAGCAGAATGACAAAGCATAGAGTAGAAAAGATCTACAGGAATTCAAGGACAACCATATACAACAAGAACAAATAAATAAATAAAACTAAAATAAATATGCATTATAGTGCATAATGGAAGGGATGCATGATGCATATAATAAATCTAGAATGTGTGTGCATGGAGTAGGCATGATGAGATTAAATGATTAATTCATATTGATGTGCATTTGTGCATATGGACATGCCTAGACATGTATGTGTCGTGAGAGTAGATTGAGAGTAGTATGTTGATATATATTCATGAATTAATGGTGTTGTGATATTTGAATCAGATTAATGATGGATTATGTATCCAGTAAATTGTGTATAACATGGATGAAAATGTTGATGATGTTGTTGCGTATGACAACCATCCATGTGAAGAAAAAGAGGATGGTAAAATGTTGATCAAGGGTTGGTAAAGGGAGCCTGGGAGCTTCTACAAACCGTCAGTTGAATAGATAGTGTCGATTATGTAATAACAACCGTGCAGGTATGCATTTGGAGTTGTTATGATGCATAAATGCTTAAGAGAATTGAGGTAAGAATCCCCTCAGTCAAATTTTAATATTTGAAATTGATGTAAAGGAAGAAGGCCTTAAGTACACACATGTTATGTAATGCTTGAATGCATTTATGATAAATTTAATTGCATATTGTGTTATGTTGGTTATGAGAACATAACCAAGATTAAGTTAGGAGACATTACTCTTGGTGTAGCAATGAATGTCATTAGAAATGGTCATGTGCCATACAAGTGCATAATGGTTTTCCCCCTATATAACTGATGTTTTGGTTGCAACCTCTTTGTTGACACGAGAGAACACTAAGAGAATTATATTCCTAGTGTTGTATATGGGTTGAAGAGGAAGGTATCCAAATGATTGGACAAGTAAATGGGGAAGAGTTTGGATAATGTGTTAAAGTGTGGGTTATACCTTCCGACTCACATGGTGGAATACATGACATGGATATATGTTATTTTGGAGTCAATGCAAGAATGCATTTTATAGACGTGGCCATGGGTATGGGCACATTGGTTTTATTTGTGAGTATTGTTTGATTGCATTATGAAAATATTGGTGAGCTAATAATGCATGTACAATGAATGATAGTTTCATTCTAGGTGATATGATTAATAGTTGAATTCCATTTTTAAATAAACAAGGGCTAGAAATGATTGAATTGTTAGAATGATGAAATCATTTCATGAACTATTGAAAATGTGCATGAATGTTAGCAATCTATTTGGCTACATGAAAGTTGAGAAAATGCAAGGAGAATGGTCTTGGACATGAAAATGGTGTAAGCCCATAAAGAATACCGATGCCTACTACCACAAGAGCCAAACATAATGAACAAAAATCTTGTGCTTGGGAAATTTTATTTTTCTGTATAAAACAAATTTGGGAAACTAATAATTGGAAATTGTTGTGATATGCTAACAATTCATTTCGCTGCATGGAAATTGAGAAAATTGCAGGAAGAATGATCTTGGATATGGCAGGTATGTAAGCCCATAAGGAAGACTGATATCTACAGCTGCAAGAGCCAAATATAATGAGCAGAAAAGTCATGTTTGGAAATTTTGTTTTTCCGTATAAAACATATTTGAAAATTCTAATTGAAATTTTTATGATGATGTATCATATTGAATACATGCATATGATGTAGATAGAATGATTGTCATAGGTTACACATTGCTAGTGGAAGTCTAGAAACAAGTTGGCATTCGTATGCGTAAGTAAACCTTGAGAAATGATGGATCGCCTTAGGAACTATATAACAATGAAAGGGATGCATGAGCCTAGAGGGTGAGTACAACATGAAGAAACAAGTTGTCAGGCTTGTAGAAGAAGTAAGTTGTCAAGCTTGCAAAAGAATTAGGTTGTCAAACCTGAAGAGTGAACTCCTGTGTGGGATTTGCACTGTCAAAGAACTAGGTTGTCAGGCCTAAAGAGTGAACTCCTATGTGAGTTTCACTACAGTAGTAAAGTTGTTTCTATTTATTTTCCTGGTATTTTTTCTAGCAACGAGTTTCCCTTGAGTTCTTAGTAGTGAGATTTCTAGTCACCTCTGCTAGAGAAGCCCCGATAAACAAATGGCGCAATCTGATGGACTGAGGATAGTGAAGGGAGCACATTCCTTGGGTCACCCCTGATAAAAGAATGGTACAACCCGATGGACTAAGAGAAGTGGAGAGGGTACATTCCTTGGGTTGAACAGGTTGGTGGAAATTGAGATAGTTGTAGGAGAATGTCAATGGTTTATGTATCTATGTTTTGGGGCCGGAGAGCTTATGTATTTTTGGTTTTTGAGGCCAAAGTGCCTATGTATTTATATTTTAGGCTGAAATTCTTGTGTGATGTTAGGCGAGAGAGTCTATATGTCGATTAAAGGCCGGAGAGACTAGGACTGTAACTGTATACACACCTATGTGGTGTTGTGTACTGAGGACGGTGCAAAAATAAGGGGGAGGGGAATGTAACATCCCCAGTTTAATCCCCACAAATTGTAATATAATTATATAAATGTGAATTAGGCTGGTGAGTCGTTATGTTTGGGGCAAAGAGCCCACATTAATTAACATGGTCGGGGACTAAATTGTATATTATGAACATTGAAATAATTAATAAAAGTAGTAATCACTGGATGCAATATGAGAGGAATGAAAATGATTGGGGGGGGGGAACTATGATTCCACAAGAAAAAGAGGGGTCCAAGGGGGGGATTTATTCTTGGGTATTAATCCAACCCACTTTCCTGAATTATTATCTTTGTGTAAACCTTGTATTTGTTGTTGAGTGTTCCCAAAGCCAATAATTTTTTTCATGTAAGAGGGTGGGTGTGAGGAGTGACGTCCTATAATTATTGAGGAGCATGGGGTTGAAGTACAATCAACACTGGGCAGAGTGAGCAATCGACTAACTTGGGGAAAAGGAAATTTGTACGACTAAGAGGAGACAATTTTCACATGCAGATTTTAGGCAGCAAGAGAAGAGTCGAGTGCTAGGAAGAACACTAGCCATGATATGTTTGAGGGTAGCCATTGTTTGGTTGTATATTATGACGAAAATAGACTCGTGTGCCTGTAAAATAGGTTGTAAGCCTGTAGTGGATTTTCTTGTTGAGGAAATGGCTCAAGAGCCTAGTGAAGGCTGCTATGAGCACTCTTGAAGCATCTAAGAGTTCTTGAAGTCCCCATCTGAGAGATTCATGGCCAATTGAGTGCATTTGAGTCCATGACAAACAAATGGTATAGCCTGAGGGACTGATATCAATGAAGGGGGTACATTCCTTGGCTTGTCCTGGTTGTGGGGAAGAGAGTTAGAGGATTGGAATTGTTGTTGGAGTTTGTAACCTGGGTTTTGGGTTGCTGAGAGTGGAGAGTGGACAACCAGAGGGCCAGATCTCCTCGTGGACTCATAGCCTCAGCTTGGGGGTGGCATGTTGTTGAGATTCAAAACAACAGTGCTTATGGTTGGGAGGTTCATCCTTTATTTGCAACCAGTTGGATTCTATTTATAAACAAATAAGTGTTCTATTGTTTATTTATGATTATTCTGTCATGTAAATGATTATTGAATGTTGTATGTTTTTTGTGTGCTTACTGGGTGCATTCATGCTTTTCTAAATGTCGTAGATGCATGGGTAAATAATCATATTATTTGTTGTAAATTTTATGGGCTTGTTTCCCCTTGATTCTCTTTTATATGTATGGGGGATTTTTACATTCGTTTTTAGCAGGCTAAGTTGTTTTCTGCAGTTATGGGACTCATCTTGGAAGGCTGGGTACATTACATTATGCATATCCTTTACATGTTGTTGCTCTAAAAGATAGAGTTAAAAATGGTCTTTAACCTTTCAACAGATGGATTCATACATGCCTTGTCCATATTCTTAATCAACCTCACATTTACTACATGCATATCTCATCATTCTCATAACAGAGTCGTTATCAAGCATATTTAATGAATACTTGTGAAAGTTCTATTTATTTCAATTACATGTAGTTGAGAGTTATTATGAATTTCATGGATGTTTTTTTATTCTATATGAGCTTTTTCAGTTGTGGATCAAGGGGATCTAAGAGGGGACAAGGGAGAAGAATAATACATTTGGTCATGAAGGAAGAAACAAAAGAATTTGATTCTATGTTCATTTCTATGTGAATTCTAATGAGTTCAATCACTTGGCTTGTACAAGGCACCTCTTCTTGGGTGGACAACAAGCCTTTCCTGAGCCAATAAGACCTATAAACACTCCCTTGCAACCCCATCCCAATATTGCTGACATACCTCTCCATCCAAAATCTGGCCTATCTAATGATGGGTGGGAAATCAATCATAATCAACTAGTTTTAGGAAATGCAAAGTGGCCCAGCATGCATGAATATCACCCTCATCCAAAACTTGTTGTTGTCTCCATTGCTCCTTCTGCAAATTCCTTTCCTCAAAACTAGCCCATAATTAACATACAATCATCCTCCTCCTTGAAAATACTCGCAAATGAAAAAGGGAAGAAGCCTATAAAAAATTCCTCCAGCTCATAAACCTTTAGTCTTGGTTATGTCCACTCCAAGTCCATTGCCAAGGAGTCACAAGGAGAATAAAAGAGGGAAATTTCTCACTTGGGTATGTTCCTTTAGATATCACATTATTAATTTCTTATGTTGATTACATTATAATGACATGGATTATGGATGAGACTTTGACATGATTGACTTTTTGAATTTTTTTTTTTAAAAAGACATTATTTTATGACAACAATTTTGGAGGAATGAGGTGTAAATATTTATATATATTTTATCTTCAGCTCAAATTGTGATCGTAAATGATGCATGGTTACTTAATGCACAAAGTTATTTGAAATGGTTGAATAAGTGGATTACTTTTTCTTTAGTGGGACCCCTACCTTCCTTTATAAAAAAAATTAAATGACACCTTTCCCTCTTATAATTTTTTTCATTAATTATAATTAGCCCTCTGCTTATACAAAATTAATATTAATTTGTAATTAAACAATTAAACTAGATAACTGTTTGAGAAATATACAAAAACAAAGGAGGAGTTCAATGAAAGCATTATAGAGAAGAGAGATTGGTGTGAAGGTATGGCTAAGATCTGAGAGAGAGTTTATCATCTATTTTTTTTCATTTCCATTATGAGTTTCTTGAGAACTAAATTGTCTTGTTGACAACATGGCTATCTTGAAAGGTGATAAGGAAAGACTAAGTAGCATTGACCTGTGGTGTTCTTCAAGGTAATCTATTTTCTTTGATATTTTTTTGCACTATTAGAAGTTTCGGCTCTATTTAGTGCTAATTAGTGTAAAATTTGTAGAGTTTGATGATTATACATATGTTTCTTGAAGTGATCTAGATTAGTCTTGCATGTTCTATCTCTTTATTTTTGGCACCACTTTCCCTTGTATGATTCTTATTACATCATGGGCATCCAAGGACATCTCTGGTCCTGGTCCTCGTAGGGATATGAAAATAAAATTTATTTTGTAACTCAAATTGGTCTTCAATAAAGTTATTTCGCTGATTACTTTCTCAATTTTTAGGCCTACTAGAATAGTTTTATTTTTGTTTTATATTGTTGTCCCTGTTGTATATTTTAACATATTTTGCAGTTACTTTTGTTTAATTTATTACATATCTCCTTCCTTATCGGTTAGTTATTATATTTTAAGTTAAAAGATAAAAAAAATTATAATGAAAAAGAAGATTTCAGATACAAGAATTATGTTTCTTGAAGCTTGGTTGTAATTTTAAAGGGCTATAAATTAGGGTGACATTCTTGTCTATCTCACTTATCCCAATGAGATTCGAAAATGTTTGTGTGAGGAGCATCACTATTCCTCGTATCAACAATATATATAGGAGAAAAAGTGTACAATTACAATTAAAGGGTCTAGCCGACCAACAAGGACAACACTAAAAATGTAATAAATCAATATATAGGGTGTATAATGCCCCTCCCCTTCAAAAAGTGTTGCCCTCGACACTTGATTAGTCATGGATGTTTCTGCATGAAGAACTAATCTTTCCATGTTTCATGTTTCACTGGTAGGTTCTTCCACCTGATGAGGTACTCAATAATTGCTCGATTTCACAGTTGATTGATCCTTGTTTCAAGGATCATTTCTAGTTCTAGAATGATTTTTCCTTCTTCATTAATCTCTAGGAAAATATTCTGAACTGGGATCTTGTCACCGATTACCTTCTTTAAGCAAGAAACATAGAAGACTAGATGTACATGTGAATATGGAGACAACTCCAATTTGTAAGCCATACTTCCAATCCTCTACAACACCTTATATGGACCATAGTACTTAGGTGCTAATGTATTATCCTTCTTTTATTGCTCGAGGGACATCTGTTTATATGGTGTAGCCTCATAAATACCCAATCTCCCACCTCAAATTCCCTTCCACTGCAATGTTCATTTGCTTGTTGTTTCATCCCATTTTGTGTTATAGTTAAGTTGTCCTTCAATAGTTGGAGAACCTTTTGTTGGTGTTGTATATGGTCCTCCACTGCTTGAACCTTTGCTTTCCCTCTCAAGGGAAACACAATGTATGGAGGATGATAGTTGTAAAGTGCCATAAATGGGTACATTTTTTATGAAGTATGGAAGGACCGTATTGTACCACCATTCTTCCAAAGGAAGCCACTTGAACCATTGTGTATGTTTATCAGATGTAAAGCAACAAAGAGACCCTTCTAGACATTTATTCACAATCTTAGTTTGCACATCAAATTGAGGATGGTAAGAGGAGTTGTGAGCCAATTGAGTACCCAAACAAGAAAATAACTAAGCCCATAAATTTATCGTGAAAATTGGATCTCTATCACTTACAATAATCTTGGGGATTCCATGTAGCTTTTGAATTGTTTCCATGCGTGTTGTAGCTACTGTGCTTTCCTTAAAAGGATGAGAAAGAGAGAAAAAAATGGCATACTTTGTGAATCGATGCACCACTACCCCGATGACATTATGTCCTTCAATCTTGGGTAGACCTATAATAAAATCCATCGTGACCTCTTCATAACATTGAATTGGTATGGCTAATTGTTGCAAGAGACTTGGGGCATTGATTGTCTCTCCCTCATATGTTGGCAAACCAAACATCTACAAACTTTTGAACATTGGTTTTAAGACCTTTCTAGAAAAAATCCTACTTGATCATGTGGTATTTTTCAAGAACCCTGAATGTCCTCCTATAGGAGAAGTGTGCAATTCCAAAAGTAACTTCTATTTGAGTTGGGAATTCTTACATAAATATAGGTGATCCCGATACCACAATGAATCATTCTTCCACACAAATTTATCTAATGCACTTGGGTCTACTTGTAGTTTGTGAAAGATCTTGCACACCTTCTCATATTGATTCCATTATATCATTTCTTCTTCCACCCAATCATATTGCGGAATGGAAATAACACACAATAAGCCCTCGATGTCTTCTTTCCTTAAAAGTGCATATGCCACGATATTTTGTTTTCCTTTTTGTAGATAATTTCAAAGTCATAACCCTTTTTTGATGCTCTTTTTTTTTACTCATAACAGGGTCACCAACAATCAACCCTAAGGGACACATCCGACTGGCCACGATATGACACACCTAACCCTGGTGGACCCAAAGAATTGAACCCACGTCCTCGTGACAGAGGGCCAACGACTTGGCAATGGGGGATCCAACCAACTGGGCTACCCGACGGAGCTAACCCTTTTTTTATGCTCTTACGAAGATAATCGTTGTTCCAAGAAGTACTTCAAACTATCACGATCTGTTCTTACCTTGAAGTGTCTTCCTATTAGGTAAGGGTGCCATTCCTTAAATACATATTGTTGTGTTGGTTTTGTCACTTGGGTGAGCCTGCTAAACAAGACTTGCATGTCTAGATAAGCCTGCTAGACAAGACATAAGTTTGTGAGTGGGTTAGATAAGCCAAACACATATGAAAACAAAGAAATAAAACTAAAACAACTAATAAATAAATGTTAGAAAGCATGAGAAACTTAGAACCATGAAAATCAAACAATGACCAACATACTGCTACCAATGGATCAATAGATTAGTAGGCAAAACAATGTAGAGAAAGTCAGGGACTTATGAGTCCCCCCTTCCTCCTTGGGAGGGCTCTTGAGTTCCCTAATTGAGAGATCTTCTCTTTACAATGGAAGAAATGGAAAATGGTGAAGAAAAACAATGCCTAATCCTTCAAGAGGTGAGTGGAATGGCCTATTGCAATGGTGCTCGAAGGCTCCAAAGAGAAAAGAGGATTCTCAAGGGAGAATTCTTGCAGCATAACAATAGCTTGAAGATATTGGTTTCTTAGCACACCCATGGCTCTTATTTATAACATTCATACATGACAAAATGTAATTGGTTCATAGTGTGAACAAGGGGCCTTTTTAGGGCACCCTCTAGCCCTTGACCAACCTCCAAGCTAGATTTCACTCAGATATGAGTGTCAAATCGCATTGGGGGTCGAACTGGAAGTGGTTGAGGGGCCGATAAGATCCATAAATGCATCGTTCATAGAAGTGTGCAACTTTTCTCGTACACAGTCGCTCATTTTGCACATAGTGCACACTGAGACCTGTGTTGGTCTGTGCACACTCCCTTTGGTGATTCTACGCATTCTGATTTTTGACACCAATTACATAGTTTTTTGCCTTCTGGATGAATTTTAGTGTTGTAGGTGGACTAATTGTTGTTGGCATTGATGTTTTTTCCTTAACCATTTGTGTGTAATGTTGCAGACAATTTTTCAGTGATAACAGATGCCCCCTGATGTGTGAGGTTAGGAGCATACGTATAGCCAAAATACATCAATGTTTCTTTTAATGAGAATACTATTTTAAGGAAGAATGAAGAGAGGAATTGCAAGAGCGATCCACCTAAGGGAGAGGGAAAACTATGGAAACCAAACTTTTCTCGAGGGAGAAAAGATAAAATCTATGTACAAATGAAGCGGGCATGCCCCATGCTCATGTCATGAAACCAAAATGTGGGACTGTAATTGATGATGACCGTTGATGTAGATAACTGCAACGTCCTCGGGGGGATTGATAACGACAGATGACAGTTTTGAATGGTGAACGAACTCTGAAGTGAGGCAAGGATGATTGTAATAATTGTCGATGACTCATAGGCATTGATGGCCTAACGAATTCAGAGGTCTTCAGCTGATATGAAACAACTGCAATAGTCACATAGTAAGACCCACCGTAACATGAGAGTTTTGCTTAAGTTGAATGTTATGGGGGTCAACGAAATTGGAGGGCAATGATGATTCTCTCTATGTCGTCCGAGACTCCTCATTGAAAAGGTATTGAGAGTCAAGATATTGTTACCCTTCTAGAAACTATGTTGATGTCGGCAGGAAGGGAGACGCGACTCCAAGAAGCAAAGGGATTCATGAAATCCACTGAGTAATAGGTGATATCAAGTATTGACAAGTAACATGAGCGAAGTCAAGATGTTGTGAGACTCAAGATTTCCCTTGGTTGGGGAATTTTGGAGGATGATTGGCAACAACCGTAAAACTAGATCTAGTGTGAGGGGGACGACTAGATATGAGGTTAAACTGTGCCGTGGACAAACTCAGATATCATGGGCATATGGATTTGGGATACTTAGGTTTCGTGAACAATGTCGGTATAAAAAGAGAGTGGATGCCCCAACCAAGGGTGACATGGGTTGCGTTGCCAAGAAAAAGAAGGCCATCAAGGGTGACGATGAAAAAGCTAAGTATATGCTGGAAACAAAGGCTTTTTACAATTACCAAAAAAATAAAGAATAATTTGGGTTGAGTTTACAGATACAGAAACAGGTGCCCCAGTGAAGGATGGCTTAGCCTGTTTAGGGCGCAAGTTTGTGAAAGAGAACTGGTGGAGGGCAAGGGTGCGAGGGCCCCATGGGTGGGTTTTTGTATTAGGTAAATGGATGGAAGACAATCTGCAGATGGGAAAACTGATGGTGGATGAGATAGAGGGCTAATGAAACTACGGAGGTGCAGTCAATAGAACCGAGATGATATGACTCGAGAGTCCATTGGGAAGGTTAGCAATATGATGAGAAAGAAGTACGGGGTTCATTCTCAGAAGTGCACAAGACTATCTGGATTCCCATCCCTAGGGGGTGAAAATCAACATGAGTGTCAATTTGCTAAGGGGAATTATGAATGGGACAACTCATGTGGGGGAGAGTGCTACCGGGTGACAATACCCAAATGCGACAGAGGTAAAGGCACTGCAGAGTCGGATGTAAGGACCCTAAAGGTAAGTGTCAGAGGGTGTGACTGGGATATGCAATTGATTTATAAAGGGAATAATTACATGTTAGTGTCGAACATATACTTGAAGGGGTTGTAAGCTTGTGGAACAAGTACTTGCACACATGAAAAAAAAATACCTGACGTGAACAATATCTGATGATAAAGAACATATAACAACTATTTGATAAAATTGAACATGAGCATGTGTACCTGAACGTGATGTGAGAAAAATGGTCCTTTGGGGCCAAGTGCAGATGATGGCCCAAGGAATGTGAATGTGTAGATGGTGGGACCATGATCCTGTAGCTAAGAACAGATTGAAAAACGGAGGCTCTGGGCTCTTGTAACAAAGTGTAGAAGTTTGGGCAAAAGGGGCTATATATGTTTGGTGGGCCCACAATGCCACGTCATTTGTACCTGTCATTGTTGTTGAACTGACGAGATAGCCATGAGGAGATTTGGAGTTTGCGAGAGCGTGAGGCTACCGATCTGAGAACAACGAGAGACAGGTTAGTGGTCCTATCCTCATGTACCTTGTGAAATTCCTATTTTGTAGATAGGGGTTGTACGGAGGGTCATACAAGGGATTTTTAGGGTAGGGGCCCACCAGTGCGCGGGAAACAGAGGAATACCCGCACACATGTGCGTCGGTATAACTCAATTTCCCACACATAATGTGCAACTGTGTTTGACACAGCCGCACATGTGGGAGCAGGGGATGGGCAGACAAGCATGCATGAGATGCGTGCCTGTCAGACTGACAGTCGTGCACTCATGCACGACTGTTTCTCTGATAGCTGCGCATTAGTGTGCCTTTGTGCAAAGAACATGTGCACATATGTGTGCACCTGTCTGGGTGAAAGCCGCGCACTGTGAGCAAGGCTAAGGGGTTGTAATTTTTGATATTTTGATGTTTTTTTTTTTTTGGATGATGAGGTTGATCAAGTGTTTCTGTGTGGATGCAGGTGATCAACATGTTTTGATAGCACGATGTCGGTGCGCTGGAGAGAGCACGACTGGGATCATTTATGGGAGGCGGTGAGAGCACAGTCGAGTGTTCAGAGATACTTGGTAGCCTCTGGGTTTCTCAAGTTCTTTGACTGTCCTCTGATACGGTCGCAGGAGTTCTTGCTTCACTATCTGATCGTGATGTGGAGCATTGATCTGCAGTGCTTCATTATTAGAGGTGAGCAGCTGACATTCTCGGCCACCGAGGATGTGTATTTTCTGACGGAGTTCCCATTCTGTGGGATGGCCCTTCCTATCGATCCCAGCTACCCGAGGAGGATCGAGTAGGTGACTTGGCAGCTCACCACTGCATTGGGCTGAACCCTATGTTGGGTTCGGTCATTCGTATTGAGGTGATTGATGACCTCTTAATGGAGTGCATTGCTGCTATGGTGGTGATGATCTACGGATTCTTGGGGACTCAATGGATCACTGGTGGTCAGCTGAGGGTTGTGGAGCGGGTCCTGGATGAGGACCTGTTTGCGTGGGGTGTGCTTATGCACACTAAGATGATGGGACATGTAAATTAGTGTCGACGAGTTGACTCCAATGACTTTGTGTTCGGGTCCATTCTGGTGGCCTGGCTTTTGGAGAGGGTGCCTCTACTGCGCTCGATAATTCTGCCAAAGCCAGCCGGGCAAGGAGAGTCGCAACTGAGGCAGTGGGCCCACGTGTTTTCCTGACATGGAGGTGGGGAGGGTGGCCATTATTTCACAACCACGGTTACACGGGTGTGGCGCCAGATGCCACGGGTTATTATGAGGTATCCATACACGGGTATGGACTACCGCCACGATCCAGATATGATGCTCCCACCTGGGGAGGCTTGAGACCAACGAGGTATGTGTTTGTGTTATATGTTTTGTGATTGTGATAGATAGCATTGTTTATATATATGTATATGGATGTTGATACTATCTTTGATGTTGTTTTGCAGATGTGGCACTCTGAGGCCAAGAGGCAGAGGTGGTCGGGGAACCAACTCGCCGGGGGCCAGTTCGACCAGTGCCTACAGAGCCGAGGGTGGGACAGAGGTGAGAACGAGATGATGCTGGTGCTGGACCAACGTGCGAGCCACAAGGAGATGCTGGGGTGATGCTGGAGGATCTGCACCGATGATTTGAGCAGGTTCTATAGGGTGTACCTGAGGGCATGTGGGCCCATATCTAGGACGAAGAGGTCCTGGAGCAGTGCGTGGGCATACCGACAGAGTGGCAGATCCTGATCTGTTGAGCAACAGTAGCAGGATGACTAGTCGACTGCCTCCGGGACTTGGAGGGCCCCCAACTGGTGGGGCGCCTCCGGCTTACAGAGGACCTGTGGGGGGAGCTCTAGGGGCACGTTGACTACCAATTTTTGTATCTATATGTGTTTATGGGCCCAGTTTTTGTATAGGATATGAGATACCCATTTTTGTACTCATAGGGGTGGGGGGATTCACTGGTCTACGGGCAATTGTACATGTATTTTTTGTAAACATCGAGGACCTTTTGATGATATATATATATATATATGGATATATTTTGGATCATTCATGTCTCTATGTGTTATGTTTTAATGTATGATGTCTTTTGTATGTGTTGTGACAAATGTATGATGCTATGTATGTAATGACGTTCAATGTGATAAATGCCAATCTAATACTAGGTTAGCCACGCGATTTGCTACTTGATTGAGTTGTCTTGGAATATGTGTAAATGTGATGGAATCAAAGTTGTGAGATAGGATTCTAACTTGCAAGTATTTGCGAAAGAGGCAAGGATCATGAACATGATACACATTATTGAGTTGTAGGATGACAAGCTGGAATCTAATAGAATGCTAAGGTGACAAATGTCGCGGCGAGAAGACCAATGACGACGTCATATTCGACTTGGTTGTTGGTGGCCGAGCCCAAACATATGCCACTGGAGTGGAGCAAGCCATGTGAGGGAGTATAGAGGGCCCAAGCGGTTGAAGTGAGATTTTGGGTCTAGCAGCTGGCACCGTCAACGTAACCAATGTGGCAGGCTGATGGATGATGCATCTGTCAATAACACAGATGATAGACCAGACACGAGGAGTGGTGGTGGAAAAGAAGACTAAAAACTCTACAAATGTGTAAAAAGAAAAACCTAAGGTAGGGGGGCTACGCTTAGGCATTAAAATTATTTAAGTACAACCAGTTGACGGGTTCTTTGAGAGTGTGGCCTTTTGGAGAGGCCAATATGTAGGCACCTTTAGTGAGGCAGTGTTGGACGATGTAGGGTCCATGCCATAATGACTCAAATTTCCCATGGCTGAGAGTATTGTGGGCGATATCGTAGGCTGACACGAGATCACCTTCATTGAATGAGCGAAGGTTGACATGGCGGTCGAAGGTGGCTTTGGACCGTTTTTTAGCTGCCTCATTGTTTTGTAATGAAGATCGACTATCTTCATCAAGCGAATCTAAGGTCAGCAGGTGCTACTCCATTGGAGCAATGTTAGGTAATAGCTCAATGGAAGTGCATAACATGGAGATTTCACACTTGATAGGGAGGGTGGATTTGATCCCATGGACGAGGTGGAAAGGTGTAAAATTGGTGGTAGTTTTGACTACCGTGCGATAAGCCCATAACGCGGAAAACAACATATGATTCCATTTGGTCTTATGTTTGTTGACGATACATTGTAGCATGGTTTTGAGGACTTTGTTGACAACCTCGACTTGTTTGTTGGACTGAGGGTAGTATGGGGAGATAAACTCATGGGTGAAACCTAACTTTGAGCATAGTTCTGCGATGATCTCATTCTCAAAGTGTTTACCATGATCAGACATAAACTGTGTCAGCGGTGTTGTTAAATCTGGGCATGGCTTCAACCCATTTGGTAAAGTAATTGACTACCACGACAATGTACTTCTGTCCATTACTGGATGGAGGATGGCAAGTCATGAATTCTATGTCCCATTTACAAAAGGGGCCGACGGTGATGACTGGATGTAGAAGAGTTGGTGGCGCTCGTGCTTTGTTTGCATAAAGCTGGCATTTGTCACATGGCTTGACAACATGGATGAAGTCATGAAACAAATTAGGCCTGAAGTACCCTGTGCGAATGATTTTTTGGGCGGTAAACATACTTGAGAGGTTACCACCGCAAGAACCTCTATAGAAATCGTTCAAGACTCTGTCAGCTTCGTCAATGGTAAGACATCGTCGAAGAATGGTGTCGACCTCGCGTCGATAGTGAATGTCTCCGATGAGGAGGTATCGAGAAGCCTGATGGCGAATATGTCGATGATCATCTAGAGAGAGATGAGACCCAAACTTCTATGTACGAAGGTAGATGAGGAGGTCATTGTACTAGGGTTCATCAGAGAGGATGAAGAAGAGGTGTTCGTCGGGGAAATCCTCATTGATGGGAGAAGCTTTAGCGTCTGAGGGAAAATCCATAATGAGTTCGGCTATGACGAGAGATTTATTTCTTTTGGGAGTAGAGAATTCTAGATCGTATTCCTAGAGGATAATGATCCATGGGGTAAATTTTCCTTTAATCTACTGTCGACTAAGCAAGTATTGCATGGGGATGGAAGTTTCTACGACCTTGGTAGTTCGAAGTAGATTATAATGTCGTAGTTTTTGGACTGCGAGGACAACTGCTAGTGCGAGTTTCTCATCATGATTATACTTCAAGGGTGGCCTTGAAAGGTTTTTACTAATGTAGTAAATGACATGTTCACTCCCATCATCCCTTAATTGTACGAGGACTCCTGCTACTGAGACAACTGAGGCTGATAAGTAGAGGATGTAATCGCAATCATAGTCTGGGGGACTAATCAAAGGGGCATTGGATAGGGTGGATCTCAAATCATCAAAAGTTTATTGAGCATGCTCATCCCATCGAAATGGGATATCATGACGTAGTAAGCAGAGAAAACCATGTGCGCGAGTGGTGTAGTTTGGGACAAAGCGACGTAGAAAGTTGGCTTTGCCTTGCAAGCTCCATAGTTGGCGTAAATTCCGCAGTGGGGGGATTTTTGTGATAGCTTGGACCTTGAGGGGCTCCACTGTGATGTCGTGTTGGGACACAATGAACCCAAGGAGGCATTTGACCGTGACGCAAAAGACACACTTGAGGGGGTTCAAGTAGATATTGTACTGGTGACTTTGTTGGAAAACGATGCGTAAGTCGTCTAAATGTTGAGTTCTCTTTCTGGATCGAGCAGTGAGGTCATCCAAATAAGCAAGGATGATGTGAGAAAGATCATGGAAAACATAGGTCATGGTCCGTTGAAACGTAGCACCTGCATTTTTTAGTCCAAAAGGCATGACGCGATAAGCAAAGGTGCCCTAAGGGGTAGTAAAAATAGTTTTGTTTTGATCTGTTGGATGAATTTGGATTTGATTGTAGCTAGAGAACCCATCCATAAAGGACAATGCCTCGTGTCTGGCACACTCATTGATGATTTGGTCGATGAACAACGTTGGGAAGTTGTCTTTGGGACAAGCATGGCTGAGATCGTGAAAGTATGTGCGGATGCGAATAGTGGCCTGTTTTTTGTTAACGGGGACGGGATCGAAGACCCAAGAAGTGTATGCAAGGGGATAGATGAAACCAACGACGTGTAACTTGTCAATTTTGACTTTGATAACTGCAACTTTGGATGGGTGAAGGGGGCATTGCTGTTGATGAACTGGGGCAACATCTGACCATTTTTTGATTCGATGTTCGATTATAGAAGGATCGAGGCCAGGCATCTTCATATATGACCAGGAAAAAATATCCTGGTATTCCTGAAAGAGAGCTGTGTAAGCAATGATTTCTTCAGGGGAGCATGCAACACCAATGATGATTTCTTCTACGATTCTCGATTTAATGGAAATGTCAATTTTGATTGTGGGGGAGATGTTGGCCATGTTTCCTTCTTTAAAAGCATCTGGGGCAGGGATAGGGTTGTTGAACCAGTCTATATGCCCCGAATGAATAAAATCCTTGGTTTCAATTGCGTATATGGAGGCTTGTATAGGAGGGTGAAAGGCCTCGTGTGAGAGAAAAAGTGCTCAATGATGGAGCGCATTCCAAGGGAAATCGGGAGTAGTTAGTTCTTCCAAGATATCTTTGTCGCAGTGAAAAATGAAAGAATATAGAGGATCCCGGGGGATGGTAGGGAGAACTGTCAATGGAGAAGTGTCAATGGTCTCAGGGGATGAGGATGTAGAAGCGATATTGTGTAAGGGGTGTGATGTTTCGCTGGACACAAACCAAATGTCAAGACACTGTGGGTGACAAACTGTGGTGAGGGGAAAGATCTCTTGTGGGAAATTTACCAAAGAATTGGGAGGATTCGAGGGAATATCCTCAGACAGTCGAAATGTGAACCATGGAGGGATGGGAAGTGACTCGGGTTCAGAGGAGGAGACATTGACAATATCTGGAGAGTGGATGAGGGGAGTAACTTGCATCACGAGTGGTGAGGTGATCGAATGAGGTTGAATAGGGGTTGATTGACGACCTCGTTTTTCAACAATCAAAGGAAACTTATATGTGAAATGAGCAAGTGAGTCATAGAGAGCACAATGACATCTCATCCGCTCAGGGACTGATGAAGAGACATAACGAATGTCAGTAATGTGAGCATCAGTAGGGATTGGCTGAGAGGGCTCTGGCCGAGATTTTTGGCGTACTGCGGCTAACGTTTTGTGAAATTGAGGTAGAGCTGGGCAATGATGAGTGTAGTGGCCATATTCTGAACAGATGACACAAGCAGATTTGGTTCGCAACCCTTTATTGCTTGCGGTGGAGGACTCCATAGTAGCAGTGGATGTACTTGGTGGAGTGGCGAGCAATGTGGTTGCTCTAGGGAGCTGGATCAGATTGTGTAACTCGGGAAGAGTAGGACATATATTAGCGGGGTGTCCTTCTCTTTCGCATAATGTGCAAGGAGGTTGAACTCGGGGAGGGGGTGGATCTATGGGCTCATTCTTCCCCTGTATGCCGCCAATGGTGGCGGTGGTGCCAACAGTCGGGGGTGAGGGTGGTGTGGCAAGAGCCTGTACTGGATCTGCATCGGTAGTCCCTCTGTCCGAGGAGGGAGAGATGGTGTAGGAACCATAGTGGGTGGATGGAGATATCATACAGGGATGGAAAGAACCATGTTTGGAAGGGCGAGAGTGGCATCTACCTAGAATGCTTGGACTCCAGGTGGGGGGT